>VWZV01014206.1:1326330-1521901 GCA_013397155.1 Irena cyanogastra
GAAGGGAAGGGAAGGGAAGGGAAGGGAGCTGTGTGGTTCATCTTCTCCCAGTCCCACCTTTCCACTTTATCCAGGAGCAAGCCTTTACTATTTTGAGAAAGTAAAACTACAGACACCTACTTTGCAGTCTGTATGGACAACTGCTTTCCTGCTCCAAGTCTATGTGCAGTATTGTTCTGTCCCAACTAGCAATAAAAATCCCATCAATAAACAAGGTAGCTATCAAGTGCTTCACTTTCTTCTGTTATCCCTAAATCTAGCTAAATTGGGCTTTACATTCAGATGTTTAGCTTTCATCTAGTCATCTTCAGGAGGATGCAAAGAAGTAGAATGCATGTAGTTAGTCAAAGAATATTCTAGTTGCAAAGTACCTTAAGAATACCCAGAGAAACAACTGTTAGAAGACCTTATTACCAAACTTGGTGACACTGAGTCAAGAAGTAAGTGACAAAAACCAATTTGCTTTTATTTTCATAACAAATCACCTACCAAGAAAATCCAAAAGCAAAAACACATAAAAAGCCCCCCAAACCTAAATATTGAGGGGAGGGACACACACACTAAAAAAAAAAAACAACCCCAAACTGAGTTTCCTCCCCAAATTAAGGAAAAATATATATATGTGTAATCAGACAATCACTTATACCTAGCTTGTGAAAGAAGCTTTCACATAGTAACATTCGTAAATCCCTCTACTCACATTAGCAGTTATCAAAGCCACTGCTGAGCAAACAGCTCCATTACCACACAGCTTTAAACATCTCCCAAAATTACACCAGCTATGGCAGGAATCTTATTGCCTATTCTTTTCTGTAACACAAAACCCCACCAAAATTGCAAGCAATACAGAAATATTCGACCTTCTGAAAAAACATGTCACTTTTTTGCTTGACACTTTCTGTAACACGTTTCAAAAGATCTGACAGGTTTGGCAAGCACACTTCACATCAAAAATTGCCTGGTGCTATCCATTCATCTTTCATGAAAGTCTTATAAAAAATACAGAATTAAATAAACAGCTTAGAAGTTGTTTGGTTAACATACCAAAAAATACAACTCTCCAGCAAACTAAATACCAAATCCGAAGGAAAGCAATCAAAAAGAAGGCAGCACTGAAGGCAGCCACTGGGAAGGCAGCTGCTCAGAGCACTAATGAGTCCAACAGTGACTGACACTACCATGTATTATTCTTTCAACAGTCTCTCCTTTAAGTAGGGATATGGAGACACACACAGAACACACTTCCAAGATGGTAATATATGAAGACAAATCAATAATGAAGTGAGATTTGACCAAGGGCAGTATTTTATGGAGATTTCTGTCTGCTACTTGTCACATCCTGCAGGAGAATGCACGGATTGATTAGAGAAGATGCGACCTTTGCTTGGTGTTTCTGCTACTTGCTATTACAATATCCACAAATGAATCAAATGCATTCATTTGACAGCCTGGTCCTCATGAAATATAATGAGAGACTTGCAGCAAATTCAGTCACCTAACATAATGCCCCCACAACACACAGTCTCAGAGCCTGGAATTGCTGGTCTTGTATCAGCATTACCGCGCAACAGAGTTTAAAGAAAATCATATCCCACTGAATTTGTCTGAGTCAGCCCAGTCTAAATCACAGTTTTATCTCAAAATACTGTCATCTGTAATCCAAATTCTCTACAATTTACAGCTACTGAATTTTAGCAATCCCAAACACCCTTGAAAACGACTGTTGAACAAAAAAACTTACATTCAGTTGAAATATCCCCACAATCGTGTCCTTCGCCTCAGCAACTAGAGCCTGCCCTCTGAACTACACTACTAGCAGGTCATAAAATCTATGAAAGAAGCAGTAAACCCTTAAAGAGTCACACACCCTGTGTCTAATACACACCATCTTCCACTGGATGCATCCTAAGTTTTATTATCACTTCCCTCTTATGGTGTTCCAGTGATGAATTGAACCCCTATTTGCAGAGGTAAAGTTGGTTTATGTTTCCCTGACTTGTACCTCCCAACTCTTCCCCTCTCCAACAACTATTGTTATTGAATATTATGTCCCATCTAGGAGAAGCACATTCAGACATCTGTAGATTTTGGAGCTCTCTTTTGCTGCCAAGAATTACAGACTGTATACAGAAAAGCACTCAGCTATGAGAAAACCAATACGACCCTGAGTTTTTATGCCAGACCCGATGTTAGTCAGGATTTCACCTGGAGATAAAATACTTTCAGGGACTGAAATATTAATGAAACAAACAACAAAGGCACAGGGAGTGACCCTGGACAACAGCACAAACGCTGACGATGAGAAGGAGATAAGCCCTGGATGACAAACCAGGAGATGGCCTAACACCTCCAGGCATGAGTATCAGACAAACTATTCAGGTAATCAGACCACAAAACGGACAGCAAAGATTGCAAATAGAAGTAGCTCAAATTACAAGACTACTCTAGCTTCAATTAGAGCAGCTGTAGAGTAGTTCAGCTACTTTCAAGTACTGCTTTTTGCTCAATTTAACAATGAGAGTACAGAAATTAGGAGTATCATTCAAGTCGTATCTTAAGCCAATTACAGAGACAATAGGAGTCTGTTATCTCAGCCCAAACTATTTGGCCTCAGTGTCTCCATGTTAAAAGCCAGGGAAATTATCTATGTAGGTAAACCCTAATGCTCCTCACAGTTGAATACAATCCCATATTCAACAGTAACAGTCTGTAGTGCTAAGTCAGGAATCTTGAGGGAGTTGACCTGCACATAAATAAAAAGGAGTAAATGTCCATGCAAGCAAAATGGCCATTGGAGTTCTTTCAAATTCATTTTTACTGCTTACTGGAAACCAAGGTTGCTTTAAGACACACTGCAAAAACCTCAGAGGAAAGACATGCAACTCTACCGGAAACTCTATTCTAACAACTGCACTATTTTGTACATAGTAATTATTGAACTAAATAGCTAAATCACTGAACTATCTTCACTATTACTTCTCTCTTCCCTCATTTTTTAATTTTGAACATGAAACATAAAGATTTAGATACGAGTCATAAACTGTCTTAATAAAAAGATGTCACCAACCTAAAAGTTTTCAATAGAAATACGTTGCTGAAAATTAATCAGAACGTCACATGTCATGATTTATTGAGATAGAACATCGGTTTTACTACAACCACTCTGCTGCCAACAAACTAGAGAGGAAATGAGGTGGAGCGATGAAGGAGCAGACAAGCAGAACAGTTTGGCAACGGCATGTGCCAAAAGGTTTTCATTAAATCTACCTAAAACTTAATAAACAGAAGTCTGAAGAATCATTTGACACTGCAGTCTAAAAAAAGCACTTTAATAGCTAGACTTCCAACCACCATCCGGAGCAAAACACTCTTTTGCACCAGATTAAATGTACATTAGGCTAATTATTAGGTTAGTGAAAATTGAGGGGTTTTGCTACTTCCCACAAATTTCAGAGCTAGTTAATTCTGTTCAACCTACTGATATGAAATTCTAAAGAACATGACACTCCCCTGGAAACTAAAACCCTTTCAAAAACTATATTTAATCTTATTTACATTTTATGTAATCTCCATGGATGAAGACTTAGGAAATCAGCACAGACATCCTCTTATCATTGCTTCCATTCTACGTGAACAATTCCATTCCAAAATTACTGAAGAAAATACGTGAGGTAGATTCAGTATTTCTCAATATATATAATTCCTTTCTGATTAGTTAACTAAAACGAAGGAGGGAAAAGAAGGTTAAACTTAAGATATGAGTCCAACCTGTATCTCCAAACTCCAATCACTTGATTTAGGCTGAAACATGTTTACACCACAGTCCACAGCAATGGTGCAAAACAAACAGCAACTGTTCCCCCAAAATCTCAATGAAGTGTTTCATCACATAATTGGGCAAAGTGAAAAAAGCAGCCCTCAAAAAGCACAAGTGAAATCAGTTGAAAATTCTCTCTTCCCTCCTCAAGGAAGAATTACTGACTTGCTCTTTAAAACCTAGTTTAGCTGAACTAGCCTCCCCTGTTTGATGCCATGCAGAGCTCCTGCTCTGTCACCTTCCCTGCTCTGTCCCCATCACTGCCCAGTAGCAGCACACAGCAACACATCCCAGTACAGCACCAATCCAGGAATGAGAGATGGATTCAGAATAACACAGCCAGGTCAGTCTTTGGATAGAAGGGGAACTTTGCAGAGTCATGCGTACAGCAGGAAAAAAATAAAAAGTTCCTCTGCAACTACAAACATCTCATGGAAACCACTGCATTGTCAGTATTTTCAGCTGTAGGTCAGTGTGGATACACTTGACCCCAGGCCATAATTTGGTACAGGCTGACTAAGAAGCCACAGGTCTCATGGCCTGTGGTGAACCTGTGAGCTGGAAAGCTCCTGACTCAGGTGTAAGTGAGTGAAGTTGCCTCAGGAAAAGCATTTCTAAAGGTGGTTTCAGAATCCAAAAATGCAAGGAATCAAAGTACATAACAAGATAACAGCTAAAATTAAGACACACATCCGGTTTACACAATTGCCAAGTACTGCATAAATATTCCTATCAGGATGGATCCAACTGGACTTCTCCCTGAACTGCAGCTGAACTGCCAGGTGACTCTCCCCTTGAGCAGGGATACCTCTCAACGTTTGAGATTCCTTATTTGACCAAGAGATCCTTCCTTACACAAAGCAGAGATCCCTTACATGTGACAGATTCTTGGAGACTGAGTTAACTCTAATGAAACACTGCCAATGCACATAGCTGTTTAATATTATTATAGATATTGTACAGATAATTCCATTACAGATCAATTTTTGTCCAAGTCTGAGCCTAAGATTGGCTCCAGCTCCATGTATTCTCCATAAGGAGTTAAGAAAGCAAGGGGGTTCCCTTTGAAAGTTGTGACATAACATGAGGGTCCTCCTTTCTCTTCGCATCTCTGGTCTATGTGTGAATCATTCTAACTTGATTATATTTTAACTTTCCTGTGTATATTTCTTTCATTCAGTAATTAATAAGGTGAACCTTGCCATGAAGCTTATTGAACCTTGCCAAACCTTTTTTAATTCCATCAAATTCATTTAAATCTGTCAATTTATTATTTTGCCTCAGTAAAACGTATTGCTGCTTCTCTCTTTTGAATGAGGTGAATATTCTACTCATCCACAACAAGGTCACATGCATTTGTGATTATACATAGCAGTCCTGACTTGACAGCACAGAGAAGTTCACTTGTTGCCCCATTACCAACTTTCAACTACCCAAAACTCCTGGCAAGAAAGCTTCTACTCAATTACATGCAACTACTTTCTCCCAGGCTGAAAACACAGCCTGCCCCACAATAACAACTACTTTATTAATAAGAATCTTAGATAGTCAAAAAAACCCAATAGTAAGAACAATTTGTGCCACTCAGTGCCAGCACTCCTGCCAAATTAGTTTCCGCTGTGCTCACATTTTAAAATTTCAAAACTTCTTTTTTCAGGACCCTCATACATTACACTACATGTGTTTCTGTCAAATCTCCTGTTGCATCTTACTGAATGACTGAGAAAAATCACAGTGGCTGATCAGCTGGCAGGTAAGTATTTTCAAATAAAATTTGATGCCATTCTTAATACAAAAGCAATCAGTCTGCTCTACAAAGGTCAAACTCACTAGTAACTTTTTAAAAGCTTTACAATTTCTGCTGTCATTCCTATGGTTACAATCATGCTACTATTAAAAACAATTTGGGAATTTCTGGTCTAATCCACTCTCCCACACAAAAATAACTCCTTTGCCATAACTTAAACTATGAACTTTTGAGCTACGAACAGCAATGAACCAATAGCTTCAAAAGGAAAGTTTAATTCTTCCCTTTTGAAATAAACTAGTACATGGGTATTAAAGAAATTAGGCCAATAATGACAATATTATAGCAAAATCAAATTATTTTAAACATGCTGACAATGTCTCTGCTTATCAATCCCATAAAGCAGAATGAACTGCCTGGAAAAGATAAAACTACGGAACAATGAACTAACTTAATGAGAAAAATAAAACACCTCTTAGGGTCTGCTTCTAGTTCAACTTCAGATTTTTACAGTCTCTCAGGTCAAGCTTGTGGTCTCCCCTTTAGATAATGGTAAAAACCAGCATTAAATATAGCAAAACAGCAGGCTTTTTTCCACATAACAGGAAGTAACACCAAGTTGTGAGATTATCTATTAGACTTGAAGTTTAATGGTTCTAGTAACAGCTGAAACCCCAGATCTTACTTTTAGTGCCTGAACATTTAAGGCTACATTTCAAACTCCTTCATGAAACTCCACAGTCATAATAATGAAATGCTACAGGGAGATTCGGAAGAAGGAAAGTTTTTATGGCACAACCATTTCCTCAACCAGCAGATATAAGCAGTATGTTTTCCTTCAGTTACCAGAAGTCCACAGCTTTAAAAAACAGAAGCAAGTAAAATTACTCAACTACACTAAGTTCTCTTCAGTAATGACCTAGAATTTATTTTAATGTCTTTACTGCAAGTGTAGTTTAAAGACTTCTTCCATCTAGCTTTTTTCCTTGTCCCTAATTACTATTAAAAAATCAATGGTGTGTTAAGTACTTTTCTACTTCTCCACTTGTCTGTAGCCTTTTTTAGTTTATCAAATGTTATCAACTGTTTGGAAGCAGTCTTAATAGATGCTGCTCCTTAACTGATAGTTTCTCTTACCTGACACCACAAATAGACAACATATGATTTATTTCCACTTCTTCCTTCCCCCCAAAAAATAACTCCTCTTGCTCACTGTATCTGAGACATCCAGATTACAATCAGAAATGTTCAAGTGAAAAAACAGAGGGTAGTGAAAAGTCCAAAAAGAAACATCCCAACTGAAAATCTGAACTACAGAGAGACATATTTTTTTAACAGCCATTTCAAGAAACTTACTATTTCTCAAAATAAAACATTGTAAAGCAGTATTATTCATTCGCTTCATGGATCACAAACTGTTAAGTCTCTTTCCTAACAGAGATTTGACATCTGAAGGTCACTCCTGCTCTGCAGTCCTCTTTGGTACCCTACTACCTGCCTTCACCACGCCCCTCAGTACTCACACGGGTCCTGCACTGCAGTATTTGACAAGGTACCCTTCTCTGCTTTTCATTTCAAGCACTGAAAAACAGACAGCATGACAAAAGAACAAAAACAAACAAAAACAAAAACAAAAAAAACACAAAACCAAAACAACCCCACAAACAAACAAAAACCAAAAACCCCACAAATTAGTTGAAGAAAAAACTTCTTAATAACAGATTAAACCATCAGCAATAATTTTAGGTGTATTTTCAGACTCCTCTAAGAGTAAACCTCATGCTTGCTGTTAGAACTGCAGTAGCCAGCTTGCCTACTATGCAGTCTCTGAAAGAATGAAAAAGCAGACAATAATGCACAAAAAGAATTTCAGGGAAAAAATCAACGGCAGGGATTTCAAGAAGCAGAACTTTTTTCCTGCAAAGGGAAAGACAAAAGGGTAGTTTCATTTCCTTCAGCAGTATAAACATGACACAATTTAAGTGAACCTTCGAACCCACTGCTGGCGCACGTGTAGAGAAAGGAGGTGTGAGAGGAGTGCATTAACCAACTCACAAGTGTAAAATACTCCTTTAAACAAACTGAGGTAATAAATAAATAAACAGCCAGAGCAGAAATAATTTTCATATTTCCAAAACCAAGTTAATTTCATAATTCTATTCATTTTCTGTTAAAAAGCAGGCAATTCTGCATTCTAATAATTAAATCTAGTTGAGGAAATTATTCAATCAAAGTTAAAACTCAACAGAGAGCTCAGAGTAGGTATTTTCAGTCTCTCAGACATCTGTTCCTGATGTCCTGACATCATCTCAAGTAAAAAATATCTGTGAGAAACTGCACTATATTTTTGCCTATACCAGCTGCTTTCTCTATTACTAGTAACAGTTCCACTAAGCTTTCCATCTCCCTCAGTTGAGACACCTATTTCCACCTCTTGTGCTCAATCTGTTCAAGTGCCGCTTTTGAAAAATCAATTTTTAAGCTCAAGGGGAATAAAACCTACAAAAAGCATCATGTCATTAGCCTCCTCTCTGGAACCTGAGGTCACAGCACATCTACCTCTAATTTTTAGCACCTGTAATATTTCCATATCTGATCTTACTTTCAAATGTTTTCTTCTCCTCAGTCCATCTTCTATAGCACTACTCCCCCCAAAACTTGCTGTCACAGTATCAAAAAGCAAGATCAAATAAATGGGAAAGAGAGAGATCCTTAGAACATGGAAAGGAGAACAGGCGGACTCATATCATTTATCTGATCCTGCAGAAAAGCTTAATATTCCACTGCCAACCTGTTAGTTCAGCTCAAGGAGCAAGACTACAGCTGGCAGCTGCTCAGCTTTAATTCTTCCATTTAAAAACTAGCATAGAGAAAAGATAAGAACCTAAATGATGAGCAGTTGTAAGCTGCTCCAGTCTACTTAGACATTCCAGCTATTTTCTGCAGCTCGTCTCTCAACTCGGGGACTCCCACTAGAAACCCCGTGCCCAAGGAGCAGCCACCTAAGCCTCCCACCAGTTTTCATAGTCATCCGAGCCCACTACAGAAGGTCAAAGCACAGGGAGACACTTCCAATACCTTTCCCTCACAGATAGGAGCGCAGTGTGCTACAGGAAGCCCTGAGATACATTGGAATAATCTACCAGGATTTCGGTCCACAGCACAGCAAAATTACAGTATCTGTCCCAGGATTTCCTTTGGCCAACAGCATTTAAATCACTGAATGAAGCAAGCCGTGCCATGCCTGCCACCCATGGTTTGGGCCCAGGGGCTGTGAATCAGCTCAGTACAGCTGCAAGCTCTCACCAGTGAGCTCAGAGGCGCAGACGAAGCCCAGGCCATGCAGCGCTGAGCGCACCAAAGCAGCGCTGAGGGCAGCCAGCACAAAGCACCACAGCAAAACACTCTCGAGCGCCGTGCAACGCGGGCATCACCTGCCTACATCCCTCAAGCAGCACAGGGCATGCAAGGACATAAAGGCTGGGAAAGCACTGCATTACCAGAAAGCTGCAGAAGCAAACCAGCAGTATGAACCCCCGACAGGACAGGGCAGTTGAACGTGGCTGTCAC
Source organism: Irena cyanogastra (assembly GCA_013397155.1). NCBI lineage: Eukaryota > Metazoa > Chordata > Aves > Passeriformes > Irenidae > Irena > Irena cyanogastra. The sequence continues at coordinate 1,335,465 of VWZV01014206.1, forward strand.
AACCCACAGGTTATCAACTGCTCCCTGCAACCCATTCTCACATTCGTGAGCTCTGCTTTAAGATACTGGCTGTTCTCACAGCTTCTCATGACTATCAAGTCTAAATTAGTATCTTAATTAGACAAAAAGGATAAGAGCACCAGTGCTTTTCCCAGCATAATTACATTTTCACTAGGGTTTTTACTATCAACATGTAACAACTGGGGGGAAAACCAGCAGTCCTGTTAGCAAGTTATTTAATGACAGAAGAAAAACAAGGACTTAGAAGTTTCTCGTGTTCCAGTCTCTGGCTGTGTTTTTCTCATCCAGGAGCAAAGAGACCCAGCTAGACAGAACTACTCCTAGATCAGGTGCCCCAGCTTTCACTTCTGGGGAAAATTATCAACTTTCCCCTAACCAGTGCAATTTGAGACTTGGGAGAAGAAGAGATAATTCTGAAATAAGCCTCAATAGCATGTTTGGATTAAAGTGGCCTCCCAGAGAGAAACAGAGAGAAAAGAAGGAATAGAAAAGAAAAATATGAACCACATATTTTATCAGCAGCCTCCAGATCCCTTGTACTATCTCCCTGATGATGACTTTACTTGGCAGAGTAAATTGCATTCCATATTGGGTGTGGAACAATTGCAGATATACTGTATGATGTCTGGTAAGTATTAAATATATACATAGACTTAACTGGACAGGACTTGCATCAGCACCAATTATAATTGTAGTTTTTACAAACAGAATATGGAATCACAGAAATGCCTTAGGATGTTCAAAACCGCTTAAAATAAAAAGAGAGCAGAGGTACTGGAAACGGAAGGGTAGACAGGGAAGTATAGCATGATTACACAGTTAATTTTTTAAAAACTTAATTTTACATGGTGATCTTCTACAAAAGGAAGTAACTGTATTAATAAAGATTGCCACACTACGTAAGATTCTTTTTTCTCAGTATATGTTATGTTAAGGACTGGTAAGCATTTAATTTATGTTTTTAAAATGACAGAAAAAGTTCCAAGTATATTCAAGACTACTCCTAGTTTGTTTTTAGATCCATTAGATTTCAAGTTGACATCTTTTCAATATTCAAAAGCTACTTTGTTGAAGTCAACCTTTAAGAACAAGAACCTGTCAAAGAAAGATGCTGACCATACTGTATTAGAATAATGCAATCCACTGAGGTTCAAAGCACAACCACATCCTATCAATGGATATTATTGCATACATTTTCAATTAGCTGCCTTGAGTCAGCAGAGTTCTACTGAGGTTGTATCACAGTTCAACGACTTCTTTGCCAGACCTTCAGAGTTCATCCTTGTTTTGCAATGCCCTGTCCTCAGCAAGAATCATTGCCAGGAGATAGAAACTCTTCACTGTTACTTTCTAGTCTGCAGCTAAAACCATCAAGGAATAAAAGACCTCAAGAAATAATAACCTTCCTGTGAACTGAAAAATTAATGTTTAGGTTTGAAAATCATCTTGTAATCAATCAATGAGAGCCATTTGTAGACCTCACCATTACACCAAGAAAAGAAAAACAATATATATTTATAATCTAGCAATCATTTAATGAGGAAAGAAGTGGCCAGATGGAGGTCCAGCCTCTCTTACTCTAACCTCAGGAATGTTAAGCATCACATTTGATGTTTCAAATTTTGTGAAGTGCCTGTGGTGTTTTCAGATGAAAAATAAAAACTTTAAAAAAAAAAAAAACTTCAGTTTTTTTTAAGAAGACATTATCACCACGAAATATGGTGTTGAAAGTTTAAACAACAGAACAGCTGTGCTGCAAACCAGTTCTAGTAAGATTTTATTTTTATTGAGTAATGCATCGCAACACGAACAAAGACTTAAGCTCATGGGTTCAAGTTTTTTTTTTTCCTTTACCATTTCTAACAGGAAGTTGAAACAGTTGGAAACACTTTTTATCAGAAGTGTGCTTATCTTCATCAATCTAGGTCACTAGAGTTATAAAGCCTATACAAAGCTTCTGTATTCAAGAATCTGGCCTTCTGATACCTGCCTCACATTTATTTAGCTGTTCTTGGCTTGTGGACATACCTACATTACCCATGTAATTTATACGAAAGGAACTCATAGTAATAAGATTTGATTACCACAAGCGAAAGGAAAACAAAAATTTTAAAAGTCATTTCCAGGAGAAAAAGATACATACATGATGCCAGGAGACACCAGTCCTCAAGCCAATTCCTCATTCCTCCATTCCACTCTGTACTTCTTACATAATTAATTGAGGGCATATTCTCTACAGCTGTTCTAGACACGAAGTATTATGACATATTCTAAGTGAATACATGAAATGCCAGACACTTTCTAGTAGGCAAACACCTTCTGAACACATCTATTTTGACAATAATTTTTGTGCAAGTTGATGGAATAAAATATCTGGTTTTAAATTTGTTCTGTGTTTTTTTACTGCAATGGTTATAGGAGCTGTTATTTTCCCTTTCAAAATGCAGATAATTTATCATCTAGATTCTCAAACTTGAACTACGTGAATGTTGGCATTTCTCCCAACTGTAATCTTCATCTAAAATATTATTTCACTGGCAAAACCTGTTGGACAAGAAATATTCATTTCACTGCCATACACAGGGGGCTGAGAACTCACCTATGTTCTACTAATGCCATTTTTGTGAACTGCATATACTTCTTATACATAGAGAGAGAAACACACAGAACAAAAAGAAGCAAAAGGTATGTTAAGGTCTTACTCTGGCAATTTCTGAAGTTCTCAATTTTATGTCTTCTCTTCTGTTTGTTCTTCCTAGTTTTTGAAATTTTTCTTTTTATCCAGAGTCTAAAAAGTTCCCAGTTGGGAAGAATGAACATACCCAATGCAGTATTTTCTTTACACATAATATGGGAGAAAATACAACATACAAAGTAAAAATCTTGATAACAAGATCAGCATGCTAGTTTCCTTCCAGCTCTTCTGCACCCAGCTTGTTCAAACAAAGCTTTGTAGAAAACAGACCTTTCTTACATCATCTCAGAATAGTTGGAACTTCTCAACTTTCTGCACCAATACTTCACAATCCAATAGTGTTTCCCTTCTTTTTACTCTTAGGACTATTAATTCATTGACTGAAATGAGAAGTTTAAGTTTCTATGTTTGGCCTTTCCCCTGTCAGCTGATATGCAACCACCTTTATCAAGTATCTTGTTAACACTGTCTCCTAGAAACGTAAGTATAGAGTCCACAGAATCCCTAAGAGGGTGGTTTAATCAACATGTTGTGAGATATGCAGAGCATTAGCCTTGATCTTTCTGAAGAAAGAGTATTTAGATTAGTGAGCAAACATAACTTGGGAAGACCTTTATGCATTAGGTTGCTGCTTTGAACACATACATATATATATATTTCTAAAAATACTGTTCTACAAAAATCCAGATCATCAGTGTTCCAATCAAAAATGAAAAAACAATACTTATAACCTTTAGCAAGAAAATAGTTTCATCATCACAGATGCTTGAATTCCCATATAAACAATACTGTGTTTAAAAGGGCAAAGGTAAGTCTGGCATGTTAATTTATATCCAGGTGGACGCTGTCAGTATGGCTGCTATTCACATCAGTCTTCTACTTGCCTGAAATTAGCTCTGCTACAGGAGGTGGCAAAGGGAAGAAAGCAAAACCAGAAAAATCCTCACTACACATTCTGCAATTTAAAAAACACCACTTTCCTCACTACTTCTTGTGTGCCATTCTTAATGGCAGTATTAAAATGTATAAATAAGAGCAAATTCTCTCACTTGGATTTTCAACACTTCACTCTGAATTTGTGTTATACAACTTCCAGACTTTTTCTTAAAGAAGTAAAGGTCTAGCCTTGTGCTGTGCTGAGTTGAGCATCTATTTCTGTCTCACCCCTGTTTCTTCCCTTACACAGAATCACAGAACGATCTGAGTCGGAAGGGACCTTAAGACCATCCCGTTCCACCTCCTCCGCCATTGCGGGGGGACACTTTTCACTAGAGCAGGTTGTTCAAAGCCCCATCCAGCCTGGCCTTGAACACTTTCAGGGATGGGGCATCCACAACTTCTCTGGGTAACCTGTGCCAGTGCCTTGTCACTCTTACAGTAAGGAATTTCCTCCCAACATCTCATCTAAACCTACTCTCTTTCAATGTGAAACTATTGCCTCTTGTCCTGCTACTACAGTGTGCTTTGCCTTCATCAGTCCATCCTCCAGATACTTTAACTCCTTTTCTAAAACTCTCCAGCCATTCTACTCTTTTCTTTCCTCCCTTGTTCTATTGCCACAATCTATCCCTTCCTTGTACTTGCATAATAAAAACAGGATGAATTTTTATACATTAACACAATGTAAAACAAAGCTCACTAATCTGGTAAGATAAAACAGGAGAAAAGCAGAGAAGTGAAGAAAGTAGATACAAAACCCACACTACACTTCACGGTGCAGAAGGCAAACCTTTCAGCTGAAAGAACAACCAAAATAAAAACACCAAAACCAAACCAACCAACAATGTCAAATGCTTGATGCTTGCAGCAGTGCATAACCTATTTTGCTCCTCCACTGTGCTGGTTCGGGCTGGGATAAAGTCAATTTGTCTACACCTCAGTACCTTCTTCATGATTAAGTTCATTATTTTCCTCCTATCACTGTGGCAAAACTACACAGAAACTTGACAGAACTCCAAATAATAGCTACAGACAAGAAATCAGCCTTTTCCTCTCTTCTTCCTGCCTCTTTTTTTTTTCATTTCATAAATAGCAGAATGCCTGGTCTTGCCTGCATTTGCTTCCTTTTACTAGGAAGATTTTCTCCATATTCCAAAGCTGGAAAAAACACACACACCTTTCTCTCCAGCTGAGGTTAAACACACTACTCTGACTACAGTGTGAAGCTTTTCTCACAGTATGTGTGCTCTACCTCAATCAAAGATGTAGCAACCAACATAGCTGTAAGTGGAGTGTGGCTCACAGTTCTGTATATATAAGGTAAACACTGAAGCTTTATCAACACACAGCCCCACTTTACATTTATGTACTCCCTGTCTCGCCACTACTCTTAACTGTGCTCCAAGTCCATTCTCAAGCAAATCAAATAAACATCAACTTATTTTATAAAAAATCTTGTAAACCTGACTAAAGGTACACTATATAAGCTCTTTACCTTGGAACAGATAACCCCTGAAAGGCTGTGCAGTTGAAAAAAGCCATTTCCTCGGTCACTGAAATATGTATTCGATACATCAACTTGTAGTACTAACTTACTCAAAACCACAATAAAAATATTAATTTAGGGATTTCAACTTAGAACCATCCAACTGACAGCCTAAGATATTTTCAGCCAAGTACCTCTTAAGGCACCCACAAATGCTGATACCCAACAGCAACCACGTTTAGCTTGCAGGAGGGTCCTTATCAAGCACATAGCAATTAGTACTACACATCAGTGTATTCCTGTCTTTTATTTTGAAGACTCATACTCCAAATTTCACTGCAATTTTAACAAAAAAATACCACCAACAAAATTGTTAGGTTACACCACGCATATAGTGAATGACAAAAAAAAGTTAAGGTTCATCAATACTCAGTGCATCCAGCTCGTCCTCATCAAAAACAACGGGCAAGCACCCAAACCACAGAAAATTACACATTCAATGCACTGAAAAACAGTTAAATGATGGAGCTAGCCTCAAAATATAACTAAATTAGGTTATTTGAGTGAATGTATTTCTAATAGGGTTTTTTGGCAATCAGTACTTGACTTTGGAGTGCATAACAATAACCTACATGGGAGGAAAAAATTTCCATAAAGATTGCTGATGATATGAAAATAGGCTATCATCAGCCAACATGATGTTTTCCAATACTGTCAAAATAAAATTTATATATATATATATCTAGTGACAAAAAAGTCTTAATTACAAGATACAGGATTCACCTGGAAAAGAACTGACTCATAAAAATTCAAGGTAAGGAAAACCTACTGATTATTTTGGTCCCGTAATTCTTTCAACTAATAACAACTTCCCTCAATTATATTTTAAAATTGTCTTCCTAAACAAATAATTAGCTGCTATTTTTACCCCCTCAAAAACCAGGGCCTGCATGCACCATGAGAAAGCCCAGGAAAGATCACTGGGGATATGCAAAAACGTGCTAACTATGGAGAGAGCAGTCTGCAAGTTGACAGCTACCACAGCAATCCTTTCCAACACCTTCCCAGACAAAAAAAAGACAGTGAAGTGCTACCCTTCATTTTGACACTTCTGGCACTCACTTGGGTAGTACTATACCATATGTTCCTGGATCAAGTAGCTTACTGGATACCAGGAGAAAATGGCATAACAAGCGCCAGGATGTTGCAGCTTAAGTAAACAGAAAATAACAAGAGTGTGGCTATGGAGATACCTATCTGGAGAACCCAAGCAGCACCAGGGAACATGAGGTCTCAGTGCTGTTTGTAATCAGACTAACAATTAAACTTAGGAGGCAAAACTAACAACCTAATTTTTAAAAAATAACCAACAAAGACCTAAAAAGCTAATGGTCTCTGAACTTTTTAAGCAGGGAATAAATATTGAGTTGGTGCAAACAGAATGCTTTATCCTTGTATTTGATCCCAAGCGCAACTACAACTGAATGTGTACATAGTTCTGGTGTTCCATGTAAATAAAAACTTTGAAACACTGAATAACTATCAGGACTATCATAAATTACTGAAGTTACTGGGAGAGCTGACTCGCAGCAAGAAAACTCCAATGGTCTAGATACTCCAAACACAGACAAAAGATAACCACTTAGCCTGCCCAAAAATAATGAACATGGAGCCCAAATGTGATACAAGGAATCTTCAGTCCAGCATTGTGAGATTCAGTGAAGAGTTAAAGGCTGATACACACTAAGTACAACAGGCAGTTTTTTAAGTAGTGATTAAATCTGAGCAAATTGTTCCCATGGCTATGATGAAGAATCTTCTATCACCAGAAGATAAATCCTCAGATCAATATCCAAAGAGAAACACAAGTCTAGACACAACAGAAACCATGGCAAATACAATGGCATGTCCTATACAACTGAGTAGTTAAGAATCTCCACCCTTCAGCTTTAAATTACCTACAAATTAAAGGCCATCTTGGAAAGTGAAGTGCAGTGAATGCATTTAGACAGCATTTACAGCAACATTTTTATATGCAACAGTTAAGTACTAAGCAAACTTTGTCTCCCTGGATTACGCTCCAAAAAGTAATCAAACATCTCAGGAAAATATCCACAAAAGCCTCAAAGACCTAAAGCACAATGTCGAGATACTTGCAAATAAAGTTGCATTAGTTTATTATATGGAAACAAACTGCATTTTTCAATGAACCAAATTCAGTACCTTTTTTTTCAACATTTATTATAATATGTCTTTAACAAATACAGTTGTACATTAAAAAGACATTGTTATGGCAATTTTTAGCAACCTTTTCACTTAAAAAGTTCAGTCTTTTAAACATATCATAAAGAACAAAGTAAGAGTATTAGGCGAAGCTAAAAACCAAACAGATTCTTACTGAACAATTGGTTTTAAACATAAAATGACTGGGGAAAACTTATATACTTATAAAATTATTCCAGGCACATCACTTAGTTTAACAACCTACTGTCACTTCTCCCACATGAACAAAATCCATATTCATAAATTGGTGGGGCTTTTTAAATGAGCCAGCAAGTGCATGCGTGCTCCCTCTAACCACACTTATCATTGCCTCGCTAAGCACAGAAATCACCACTGAAAAAGCTAGCAGCGAAATGAGCCACTAATAACAAAACCCAGAGAAGGGCAAGTGCCTGTTTCAGTGCTAGTGCCAACTGCCACTTCTCTGCACTGCCTGAGAGCTAAGTGTGACATCTGGGTGAAAGGAAGACCACACTCTATTTTGACTGTCACTTCATTCCCTCTGGTACAAGACTGCTGCTCAGCTCTGAAGAGCACTCGCAAATCCCAAATACACTGCCTGAGTGAAAATGCCCGAGTCTCATCTGTTTCAAACAGACTTTTCCTACATTATCATCAAGCATCTTCTGCATTAGGCTATTATCCATTATATGATTGTATCCTCTGCAAAGGCATAAGCTGCCCCAATGCCATGTGACACAACAGCTGAGGAACAAAGAGCTTGGGTTACCTGCCTGGGGACAAGAGAAATGTCCATGGCAGTTCTCCAACTAGAATCCACACCTCCACAGTGCAAACCAATTCCTTAACCACAAGACCATCCTTTTCAATTTTAGCCTGAGGTTCAAAGTTGTCTTCTTCCAAATGTTCCCTGCAAGCATTACTGAATGGCAGAGAATGATGGACTTCTCAGCCTCTCTCTTACCTTGTTGAAAATTCTTTCCCTGACTTTGTTGTTTGAAACGCCTTCTCCATTCTCCCAACAGAGATGGTTTCAAAGCAACAGCAAAAGCCATTCAAACTAATCAACCAGCCTGTCATTAAACCAGTTAGGTTTCATTAGCCACTAACTAAACAAAGAGAAAGTACACCTTAACTTAAATTTTCCTACAAAGAAACTAGGTATATATATTTTAAAAGATTGATTTATTTCTTTTTACTTTGATTTGCTTTTTAAGTGAGCATTAATGATACTTAAGGGGGAAAAGTTTCAACAGCAAAAAGAGAAGGAGAGGAAGAAAAAAGAAAGCTTACATTTCAATGTGATTATTCTTGCTACATAGATTTTAGGATTAAGAAAACAGATTAGTGCCTTAATCCAAAACAGAATTTACTAATAACTGACTTTTTGGCATTTTAAATTCCAAGTTTATTTAAGACTAATGACATATATCTTGATTTAAATAATGTAAAATATGCAGCTACTGAGTGTTCAGCACAGGAAACATCACTTGCTCCAAAGAATTAAAATAAGTTGGGTTTAAGTAGATTTCTTCCTTTTCACGTTGCCTGCCACTACAAAGAGAGCCTACAAGTTAAGGGACAACACAGTCTCCAGTAAAATCATTTTTGCAAGTAAAATCTTTAATAGAATGTTAGCACTATAGTATAAAAACACCTTGAAATTTTAAGGTTTCCACAATTCCTAACAAATTATAAGCAAGGTTCCAAAATTCAACGAGGAGACACAGAACAAGAGAAGAAACAGAATATATTGTATCCCCAGCTCCTTAAAAGGGAGTCTCCCTGTTCACAGGCTCTGAAAATAAATCCTGCAGGGTATTACAACACTACACAAAGCCCTGGATAGACATGCCACAGAATCACACTAAGATGAAAAAAATAGTGGAGGAGCTGGTGTTAATCTAATTCCAGTAAGAACACAAAAAATTCCCATTTCAGCAAATTTCACAAACATTAAATTAAGTGTGTGGCTATCTTCTCCTTCTCAGATACTGTCTACTGTTAGGCTACCTAATGGCTTCTTAGGAGTGTGGCTTATTTTTATACTAAAAAATCCAGCTTATTTCTCTAGGACAGATTTCCCTCTCAGCAGCTATACAGGTATACCCACACAACCACAGTCATACAGTTTGTTCAATAACCATATACTATTGTTTTATACTGGAAAAATGCCCCATTCATTGCTCGAAAAACTTGATCAGTACTATTGAAGAATACTATATATAGTATTATATATAGTATATACTATACTGAGGAATACTAAGAATACTAGCAAATACTACAGGTGCTAACTCCCCCAAAACTCCACAAGCAGATGTGTCAATCACAAAATTCTGTGAAATACCAGTTAGCTGATTCAGAAAGAGGGAGAGGGAGGTTATTACTGTGTTTGACAATACCTTTGTCAATTCTTCTAGAAGGTCACAATCTGTTTCTCCAGAATATATATATATATTTCAAAAAATAATAATAAAAATGTTACACACAGATTTTTGTGCTACAGCACAATACACTCTTGACACATTTGTCAGCATATGTAGAAAACCCTCCCATAACAGCTGCAGTCAGAGCAGCACAAGCTCTGGGAGCCAGTGAAGTCAGCTCCTAAAGTGGCACTAAAATCTGATGGCTACCTGCTGCTTGGAACACTGGTAATAAGAAAGGGTCTTTCTGTTGTGGCAGAAGTCAGACTGCAACTGCTCTGTGCAACTACACAAGAAAAGAGATTACACCACAGCATCAGAGAGCCTGATAAGGATCCTGAGCACAAAAAGTCCCCAGACTGACCCAAAGTACACTTTTTGTAGACCTACAGGGAATGCAGCTAATCCTCAAAAGAAGTCTGGTGATGCCCAAGCACAAGAAGTCAGGCATGATTCATGCAGGCTGGTAACACAGTACATTTCCCAACTGAGAGAGGAAACAGGAGTAGGCCAAAATAATGTTTAAAAAACACCTGGGTACAGAACAACTTACACAGAGCAGCTCAGCTCAGAAAAGCAGTAACATCCATCAGCTAGGGCTCCATTTATTGTTGTTACAAACCCAGATTTAAGTCCCAGGTCAAATGCAGATGATCCAGGACCTTATACATGCTTGCAGAATAAAATCCTGCAAGTGTAAGTACTAAGTATTTTCAGGGAAAAAGCAGAGAGGGGGATACAGACATCCTGAATTTCCCATTGCCTTGGGCAAATGGGGGTTTTGAGATTTCCTTACAACATTTTGCCAGTCTACTCAAAAGACAGAATAGTAACATCACAGGCAGTAAGCATTTCAGTAATTTCAAATTAATTAATGAAAAACAGGTCTTGCATGACATGAGCTGACACTACAGAGACATATTTGTCCATCAAATCCACATAACTCTTGCTTAAAATACAAGCTCTACCCTCCCACACACATGTAACAAGTAAATCCCAACAGAAATTATTTGTAACAGTACTTCAATTGAGAACACAATTACTTGTAATTTCATAGTAAAGACAGCCAGATGCCCTAATGTCTCAGACCAGACACAAGTATTCTTATGTCAAAGAGTCTGTTTCAGATTAAGCTCCACTCTCTGTATACATACATTAATAAAACCACAGAAAGTTACAGACTCAAGTGGAGACACTCCAAATGCCCAGGTCCCTTGACATCTTTCTCACACAACAAACTGCCTCAAAACAATAAAACAAAAAAACACCGTTTCCTTCTGCTTGTCATAAAGGTGAGGAATCACCTCACTCGTTTCCAGATCAGGTTGCTCCTGATCTGCTAGGGCGGAACAAATGGATTTCTTTAGTAACAAACAACAAACACTTGGAAATTCTCAAAATAAGAAGTAATGCAGCAATCCAGATTGACTGATTTTGAGGCCTTCAATCACTTCAGTTAATGCTTATAAATGAAGTGTTATGCTTCAGTAATCATATTCAGTTGCCTCATCCAAAATCAGACTATCTAGCATATGCCTGCTAAAGGAACATTTATTCAGAAGTGACACTACTTTATTATAATTCAAATTACAGTAATTGCTTCAGACTTGTAAAGGCTACTCTGCAAACTAAGTGTTGGATAACCTAGGAAAGCCTTTCAACTTCAATACCACACGGCAAGAGCTAACATTAACTACATTTGAATTATTTAGGCTAATGGATAAGGAGCTTTAAAGAAGAACATTCCAAATCCACGATAAGTGAACTCTGTCGGTTTTCACTTTATTTTTCCATTTTATTTAAATTCATGCCATCTGGTTGTATTGATCATGCAGTTGAACAATCTTGTGTTTTTTCAAATGAAGTAAATGCAAAACTAATTTGTCTGCTAACAAATACACTGCAAGTGCCAGCTACGAAGTCACTTACAGACTGTTAGAGAATGAGCTCCAATTCACAGTAAACACATTCCATAACAAATATCCAGAAGGCCAAATGGACAACCATGCTCAAACTCATGGATCACTACTCATTTATTGAACATTATATATTAAGATCAACTTCTGTGAGCCTCAACTTGAAACTGTGAGTTTCAACTGATCTGTTTAGAACTTGTATCAGATTCCACATCCCAAACCACAGCAATACTCACCAAAAGAACAGAGTAAGTGAGCAAACTAAAAGTTATTTATCCTAAAAGCTGTCTTATGATAAATCACTTGCTCAAAAAGCCAGACTTACAGAAAATAAAACTGGCAATTGACAAAGCACTCTAAAGCAGTATTTCAAAAGACTGCTGAAAGTAAACTAACATTAATTTCCAAGCGCTGCGGTAGAACTGTTTAAGTGGCATTTGTCTTTTTTCCATCCTGTTTTCAGTTAAAATTTCCTGGACATGCACGGATTATGGACACTATTTTCAGCTGTTAGCCTTATCAAAGATTTAAAGTTTCCAAATACCAAAAACAGGCAGCTTTAGACCCAAAGATTTATAAGCAATTACCTCTCTTTTGCAATTTCAGATTACAACCCTTAAAATCACACACAGTGAAAGAAGCTACTGTCTCTACAAAAAGAGATGGAGGTGTCAGGGGAAAAAAAGAGGGGAATGGGGCTTTTAATTTTTAATCGTGGATTTCACTCCTACATTTTAGGTATCAAAATATGCTTGTTTCTTAAACAAAACTACAGGAGGATTACACAAACCAAAAAATAGATAAAAGTCTAACATGCATCTAGAACAGAACTACAGTAACCAAATGACAGCAAAGGGCCTTCCCTAGGTCTCTGCTGAAGCAGTCAAGCTTAATGAGGATGTGTGTCTCCAGCTCATACTAAACTTGTAATTTATAGCTGGTACACCTACACATGGCCTCCAGTGTAAAGAATTAGACCAGCTCCTGAAATTCTTCAGGAAGTACTGCTACAGTAGTCCTGGCACTGATTTAGCCACACACGATTCAGCACTAGAGCATCACTGGCATTTATGCAACTCTGTCACTTACAAATGCTTTAAATTTACCGCCAGAACATCAAGATCCCAGACATTCCCGTGTTCATATTGCTTGTGATCACCTAACATAAGTAACAGAAGGTTTTAGTATTTTTGTTTGTTTTCTTAAAGGTCTGTGCGGAGCTTTATAACTAGTCCTGTACTTGTTCTCTTTACAGCATCTTACTCTTTTTAAAATCACCACAGCGTTGCTTTACATTGACAAGTTGCATTTTGGACACACATCTTTGTCCATTCACTAAGACAATAAAGTTGCGTAACAAAAAGTAAAATATAACAGGAAATCTCTTTTGCTTTCAACAGATCCCAATACAGCACTATTAACTCCACAGTCTGGCTCCAACTCTGTAAAAATTTTACACTACAACTAGACCAAAACCAAACCTTCCTCGGGACTTCCACAGATGCAAGTCAGCCTGTCCACACCCAACAAATTGCAGGACCTGGGCCTGTCACATATCAGCATAAATTAGGGCTTGTCAAACAGGTAGGACATAGCAACATAAGTTATTTCATTGAACACAAAGGTAACTGTTTCCGCTGTCCCACCTCATGGCGAAAAAGGTAATAGTAATAATCACAAGCATGACATTTTTCCCCTTTATATTGGAAGGTTCTCAGTTTTTCATTCTTTAGTTATCCCAGCCAACTTCACAGGAGACGGAGACTAACGTGAGAGAAAAAGGAGCTTAAAAACGGAACCCAGTCATGCAGGGACAGCAGCATGTGCAGCCTCAGCCCTCCCCTGCCCCCGCCCGCACCTGCAGCGGCCCGCCGGGGAACACCGCTCCGACCCTTCGCCGGGCCACCTCCCTGCCCGCCCTTATGCCAAACTCGACCAGGAAAATAAACAAGTCAAACAAAAGGAAAGAGAGCGGCCGCAGAGGGGAACGGAGCCCGGCCTCGGGACGCGGCGGCCGGGGAGGGTTGGGGTCGGTTCGGGCGGCAGCGCCGGTTACCCGGGCACCATCTTGGGGGCGGCCGGGGGCGAGGACGCGGCCCCGCAGCGCCGCCGGGGGCCGGCACGGCGCTTTACCTGCTCTGCCAGCCCTGGAGGAGGTTGGTGTATTTGCTGAGCGTCCCTTCCAGCACCGGCTCCCGCCGCCTGCCGCCGCCGGGCGCCTGCGCGCCCCCCGGGCTGGCCGCCGCCGAGCCGGGGCTGCTGCCGCCGCCCCCGCCTCCANCCGAGCCAGGGGCAGGGCGCTGCTGCGGCGGAGGCCGCGCAGGGGCGGGGGCCGCACACACACACGCGGAGGCACAGGGTGAACGGGGAGAGGCACAGCACGCACACGGACTGCATGGTGCCCGCGGCCGGCACACACACGCACACGCCGTGCGACACGGGGAGCGACCCCGAAGGACACGGTGCCCGGGCGTGGGGCGGGCGTGCAGACCCACGCGTGTGGCGGGGGCAGAGCGCACACCGAGACCGCCTCCGGCCCCGGCGGCCGCACCGCGCCCCCCGTGACGCGCCCGCCACATGACAGGCACTCACCCGAGCGGCGGCGGGATGTGCGCCGGGACAGCGGCGGACAGCGGGCTGCCCAAGCCACAAAGCGTGTGGCTGACGCTTGCACAAGCTGTGGCCCGTCGCCACCGAGGAGGTGAGTGTCCGTGGTACCCTACAGCGGCAGCACAGTTGTGCCCGCACTCGTGAGCTGGGTGGTGTGCCCAGCACTCAGGAACACAATATTCTTGCTCAACCCACAGCAGGTAGTGTGTATCAACATACCACATCAGTCATGTCATTCATCCAGACTTTACAAAAAAAATACTACAAGTCCACACTTCCTGAAAGGAGAGGATGCAACCTCAAGATCACCATAACAAGCCAAGCAGGTCCTGTATAGTCAGCCTAGATGCACGAATCACTTCTTTGGTCATCCTTGCTGTCCTAGACAAGTGCCTCAGTTATGTTACAATGTGTATCTTCCCAGCATACCAGAGATGTAACTTTATTCTTGTCATTTTATAATTGTAGACTTGAAATGTAGAGGAGACTCGAAAGTCTTTGAAAAGTATAAATTGAGCCTCAGCTTTTGTGCTTTAACCCTGTGGAAAGTTTTAACAATCCTTTGTACTAGAGATAGTTTGAGTGTAGAGTATCATGTGTGCCTTCTGTTCTGCACCTCAGAAGATACTCAAACCATCCAAATCCACACACAGTTAGAGATGTACATTCCCCATATAAATCAGCACAGAGAGGAGGGATCCTAACTTAGATTCTCCCAGTTTTCTCTCTGGAAAATCCTACCATATGTGTTGTGGTTGGGTAGCTGAAATGTTGGGCAACCTGATCCTGAATTTTGGGTGGTTAAACTTCTCATGTTGTAGTTAAATACTAAGGCACTGCAGTCTGGAAACTTGAATTTTAATATTTCATGGGTGGGACATATAACACTCAACTCTTGCAGTACAGATAAAGATTAAGGACTTAATTATTTTTAAAAATAAAATATTTCAGAGTAACTATTTTCCCTCGTCTGTTACTCTAGATGTAAAATTCCCGAATCATTGTTTACTATGGAAAGAAACTCCATTACCACAAAATGAAAATCCTCATTCTTAGGCTTAACTCTACTTTAGATGACCACAGTTTTCAGGAAACATTTGAATGAACAAGGAATGCTCCTTTGGGAAGCTCAGATCCTGCTTGGTGGAGATAAGGATGAGACCCCTTCGTTTGTCTTCGTAATGTTACAATGACAGGCCAAAATTGTAGAACAATACGTTTTAATAAACTGTGTCACCACATCAGCCACTTCAACACATCACATGTGTATGTTCTACATTATAGGTAATGAATGTAGTATTTTCTGCCTTCCACAGAATTCATTGGAAGATAATTCTTCAGGAATTCATCAGGAAAAGAAAGTGACCTTATACAAGAATAGAGAAGCCTCTCCATACATTTCTGTACAAAAAAAACTCAAGTAGCAATGGTGCACTTATCAGGAAGTTTCTGAAATAGAAGGGGTAACAGGCTGTAAGTATATTATGCCCCTGGAGAGTTTTGCCAAATCATAAAACATGCTTCACTGCTGCTAGAAGGATTGCTGTGATGTGGTAACACAAGAAGTCCTCTTGTAGGTTATAAACTAGTTAGTAGATGGGAAATTAAGCATAGGAATAAATGGACAATTCTCAAATAGAGGGAGACCGCTATGAGTTGGGTTCTGTGTTGTTCAATATCTTCTTAAATCAGAATCAGTTTACAGTTAAAACTAGAATCAAATGTGAAAAAATAACAGAAGGATATCACAGTAGTAACTAAATCACTGATAAAATGGCACCTGAAATTTAATCTTGCTAAAAGCCTAAGTAAAGCACATGGTGAGAAAATAGCTTTTACTATGCAGGCATGATGATCTATAAATTAGCTACAGCCTCTCAGGCAAGAGATCTTGGAGACATTTTAAATGGTCCTCTGAAAACTCCATCTCAGTCAGTGTTCAAGGGTAATCAAACAAACATCTGTGATAAGCTCATTAGGAAAAACAGAAATAACAGCTTGCTGCTATATAAACGGCCACTATCTATACAACCCTGCATTTATAATATTCCTTCAAAAAGGACAGAGTAGAAAGATAAAAGTATAAATCCCAGCTTTTATATGAAGAGAGGTCACTAAGCAAGGTTTTCAGTTGAAAAAGAAACAACCAATATATAAAATTATATTCAGGTTAATAGGAGTTATTTTTCACCATTTCTCATGAAACAAGAACTATGGGGAAACTGGTTTAAAAAAAGCACAAGAAACTACCTTCTCACATGATTTACACTCATCAAACTCTTTCTTATGGAGATGGTTTTGGATGTTAAATATCTAGAAGGATTAAAAAAGCAATTGTTCTTGAAGAACCTTTAAATAAGGTTGACCAAATTATTTTGAGTGTATTTGAAGTTCATGAAGACTCTAAACTTCTGACTCCTCAAAGACTGTTTTTACTGTATTGATTAATTAATCCCCTGTTCTTAGTCTTTCTCTAAACATCTACTGCTGGAAGGAATAAAGTGCTGGACTAGAAAGACCTTTGATTTAACCTATGGTATAGCTTTTCATATACTAAGGATTGCATCTTCTTGGTCAACCAGTGTGGTTTTGAGTCAAACATTGACACAGTTTGCAACTTTTATATTGTATTGAAGCAAAATAATGTGTCATTCTTCTCATCCCCTTTCCCTTCCTAATTTGTACATATTGCAGCCTAGCAGAGCTGAACAACTTTTCATAGCAATCTTGATATGAGTAAGCTCCTAACCTCATTGGTTTTAAGTTATTAATGTTCTTTAAAATGACTGAACCTGTATTTATTAGCTAATGGTTTGTCCCAGTAGAGCTAGAGTTCAGGGTAATACACAGTGACTTAATCTGATGCAATACCACATGATGTATGCCTTGTTACAAGTATTCTTAATTACCTATTTATTAATGCAACCTGCATGGTGAAGGTTCACACTGTTTCCAAGGTAACACAGCTGCTATGTTACAGTTCTCCTTTAGAATTTACTTTCTGACCAAACCAAAATTTTGCTTCTTTTATTAAGAATCCAAAAGAATCAAAATAACTCATTATTTATCCCACCTTTTAGAGAGCAAAACATCCGTAAAGATAACAAATTCAGTACTCTTCGCTCTTATCAGGAAACAGAGACCTTTCTCAGTCCTTTGCTAAACCACACAGTTTTAGCTTCTAGAGCAAGGTCAGCTCGTAATCCATTTGCTAACTTATGTTTCCTGGACACATTGGTTTGGGTTTCTTTACCTTTTTAACACTCTCATAGTAGACAGTTTTCTCAAATTACTTTCCAATTTCTTTTTATCTCCTTCCATCACCAGATTTCCACACAACTTCCCACAATCACAATTGCATGGAGGAATTTAGCTATATGGTCTACAGAAACTATTTCTACACAGCCTACATTCAAGTATTGAACATATTCCATGGAAATGCCCCAAGGCTTGCTCAGCTTTACCATCTCTTCCTTCTTGCCCTACGAAGTCCTTCTGAGACATTGCTTCATTTCACGTGAGCTTTGGAGACTAAGTCCATCTGTCACTAAACTGTAGGCAATACTTATGGCAAAAACACACCCACTGTGCACTTCTTTCCCCACTGTCTATACGTGTCATCACTGGAATGACTGGGACATCATCCCTAAAGTTCATCTCATGCCATGGTAACACCTGCACCAAGCTTACTGTCACCAAGGCTTCCCAATTGTCCACAGCAACTGGAAGAGACTGAATGCAGCAGGTGGAACAGTGCGCACCAGCGTGTCCTTCAGTCCTTCCTTAGATTCAGTGTCATAGGTTCCTGGGCTTGAAGGTTTAAAAGAAGCAGTGACTCTCTAATCTGGCCTTTTAAATAACACAGTACAAGAATTGTAATATTCTCTCATATAATTGTCTTACTTAGAATTAACCAGCACTTCATCCATGAGTAGCAGGCTTCCCACCCAACGATTTTGAGAACACAGAGAAACAGCCACTACCTCTGCAGTCTGCCAACTTTAGCATTAGCTTTGCTGAGCCAGTATCCATCTTATCCTCCCTCCATGGTGCATGCAAGCCTGTAATGTATGCCAAACATGCTGCTTTGCCACACTTCATCCTGTTGTCAGCAGCTTCTCATCCCCCAGCATAACCACCTGTCTAAACCTCCCTTAACTCAAAGCTGGTGACACGGGAAACAGCCAAGAGGGACATGGCATATGGCAAGGAACACCCAAACTACCTTTACTGCCAGGAACATTGAGCCTAGGAGACAGGCACTTGCCTGCAGGTTAATATACTCAACCACAAGGCATTGCATGTGGGCTGAGGCTTCTGCTGTCACAGCTAGACTCTCACAGCTAGTTTACTCAGCTACAATGCACTACTCTGTAATTTGCAGGTTAGACCAGTTGAAACAAAACTATCAAAATGGCTGATCCTCTGGAATACAAACTTTGGGATGGTTAGCTGGAGAAAATACTAGTTTATATTATGCATGTTATGTATATATTTGCATTGGATGTCATTAAATGTGCAAGAGGAAGTGATGTGTATGACAACCATGATGAAAGGCATTTTCTGCATGGCTAGAATCAACCCTTTGAACTGCAATGGGAAACAAATAGGAAGTAGGTACATAAAGAAATTAAGTGAGCATAAAAAACTAAGTGAGCACAAATATCACTTACACTATATATTGTGTATTACCTATAGTAAGAACAGCTTTATTCTGTGCCAGCTCATCTTTGAACAGCTTTTATAGGTAGTCACAATTACAGTTCTTCAAAATAAATTCATTCATACACTGAGGCCAGAAGAAAACACTGTGATTATCCAGCATAACCAGCTGGATAACATAAACCTTTTCTAGTTTGATGTTGAATTACAGATAAATGTCGATATACCAAATCTTAACAGTCTGCAGGCATTTTTACTGCCCGTTTTTCTAGCTATGTGGTTAAACATTTAGAAATTTAAAAAGTATACTAGCCCACTAAAGGTCAAATTCAGATCCAAGACCAAACTGAGGTTACTCAGTGTTGTTCTCATATCTCACCAGTGCTCTCTTTTATCCCACTTTTTTGGAGAACTGAGTGGTTCCAATGGAATATGTCATATTTCAGATTTATTATTCATAAGGCATGAGGCCATATATCAGTGTAATAACACCCAGATTTCTAAATAAGATATCTATGCACCTGTAATCTTATGCCTAAACTGCAAAAACATTTGCACATCCAAAAAGTATTGCAGTAGAGCATTTATGCTGCAGAGTGATAAAATAATGCTAGTTTATGCCACTTGGGTTCTGGTCTCACACTCCACCAACAGCAATTTGTGTAGTTGTTTGATACCAGCAAGCATTATCTTACAGATTAAAAACAAATCTCATTCAAATTGGAGTGGTCTCCAAGCCCGTTACTTACCTACAGCAGAGCTCTATTTTACTCTCATCATCTTTAAAAACACTCTTTAGGTAACATTAGAATCCACCACACAACTGGATGACAGTTTAAAAAAATAAAAGGAAAGAACTGTGCACTAGAAATCAAAACCACAACACAAACATTTAAGATTTTTTGGCACTGAGAAAAGGAGGAAAAGTTCAGCCAATAAAATTTTCCAACAACTACTTATGCAGAAAATACTTTTGATTACTAATGTCACTCTCTATTCTGCAAGCAGATTCATCTACAGAAACCTAATTAAAACAAATACAAGTTTCTAATGCACCATAACTGCCTCCTTTTTTACTACAAATCTGCATTAAGAACACTTGTATGAATTTCAATATGTGGGATTAAAATATATAGACATGACAAATGACAGAGTCTGTTTGAAACACTTCCTGAAGCTGCAGAACCTCATATTAAAACATGCATAATGTTCACTCCATTTTTCATGGCAATGTTTTGGAAGCTGTGCAGACTATACAGATTTCCTAGTTCTTTATGAGTACTGTAAATACACAAAAAAGCAAGACATTTAGAGCAAGTCATGACACCTATATTTTAGCTGCTTTTTACTATCAAAATAAATCTCACATAAATTCAATAAACTACTGGAATATATTTTACCACTCTGTTTTAAATTTTAGCTCCTACCAATAAGAACCAGTCAATAAGCACATAAAAGGGAGTAAAAGGCAGTAAAGCTTGGGGTTTTGTTATAGTTTGGGGGTTTATACTTTTGGGGGTTATACTTTAATTAACTGTAGAATATGTGAGGTGTGTAATTATCCCAAGCTGTGGATGACATCTTTTTTTTGCCAGGGTTCACCACTGAGTGATTTTAAGTTTGGCTGATAACAGACAAATTATAATAGCTTGTGAAAAACACGTGAACCAACATTTTCTTACATATCACAATAACTAACATTAGCTTTAAAAACCCAAACAAAACAAAACAAAACATAAAAGGAATGTGCTGCATATTGCCCACCTCATGCAAACGTGGTCTGTAGGTTTAAAGCTGATATAAGAGATAGGCAACATTATGTTCAAGAGGATCCCATAGCACACACTGTTATCTTCCCTGATTCTGAAGAACAGTGTAACTGGGGTTTATAAAAGCCTGACAAGATCATTTATCCAATTCTCTTCTGGTTGCTGGACAGAAAAAGACAGGCATATTTTTCTCTCCCTCTTCTCTGGTGAATTTGCTTGTAATGCTTACTCTCTCATATCAAACTCAGCCTTGACAGAAGTATCCAGTGGAGATAACCTCAAATATGGAAAGAACTGAATTATGATTCTGTCCCTCTGGTTTTTAAAACTCAGCTGTCAGCTTTGATCTTTGACTTTTGAGAGCCTGTTCTCCAAAATACAACGTGCATTCATACGTGGCTTGATATGAGTATTTGCCCTTATTTCAAAGGTAGAAACCAATGCTAAATTTTTAGAATAAGCATAGTATAAGTTCAGGAAGCAGCCATTTTTCAGTTTAACTTTTCCTGACCTTGGTCTTTTCCATAGAGGATCCCTGAAACAGGAACTCCTTAGCTGCAGTTCCACAAATCCAGATATTCTAAACTCTGAGCTCTGCCAGCTTCAATCAATCATAAACTTCTCCCTACTAGACTGTGTTACAGCCTAAAAATAGGGCTATACTTTCAGAAAATGAGGTAGCATTACAGCAATGAAAGTTGATAAAACAGATTCCAGATGCTAGCAACCTGAAATGACAATGAGAGGAAGAATCTAAAAGTTTGAACACACAGACAATTTTCTTCCTACTTTATAAGCTACACAGGAGGCTGGAGAAATTTGTTTTATTTTTCTGACATCCCATTTGTATGAAATGAAGGACAAATATTTAATTTTACTATGCTATTGGGGAAAAATAGGAAACAATTCTGGAGGACCTTGAAATCCTGATCAGGAGAGGTCAACCCAGGTCAATGCCTGACTGAGAAGACAGGCATTGGATCTCTAAAATCATATCACAAATATTTGAAACTGTCATCAGAAATGAAAATTCAAACAAATAATATAACAACGCTTTGAATGGTCTCAATAAAAACTTTCCCTCTCCAAATATGTTCTCCATGGACTTTTCAATTCAGAATGCTTAATGAAAAACAAGTAGAAAGGATCTGAAGTTTTAGTATAAATATCAAATGGAACAGGAAAGGTCTTCAAAAGATCATGCACTTTTTTTTTTTTTTTTTAAGAAAACTCCTTGAACAAAATCATCATCTAAAAGCTATAAATAAGCTCAGACACAGCATGTGCTTCATAAACTAGAATAGGGTCTTATTATGGGAAAACACAGCCCATACTAATTTAATCTGTTCCCAGATTCCTTCATGTCAGAAATAAAATTCGTACTGCTTTTAGTAGAGAAGGGCATAGAATTGTATTTCTGACTGGGGAAAACGGGGTTTATGGGCAGAAACAAAGACAAGTATCAGTCAGTTGGAAAGAGGTTTAGGTATTCATGTATTTTTGCTAACAACACTGAGGTCTGGCACACCACATTCAGAACACCAGCAAGGTCTTTGGCAGTTGCTATCGCCTTATTTTTGCCAGCAAGTTCTGTTCTAACCAAGTTTAGACAACACTTCTGATAGCAACAAAAGCAGCTGCTCTACTTTAGAAATCCCAGTGGAGATGGAGCCACTCCAGTGTCAGCCTAAGAGTGTGATGGGGAGTTTGCCAAAAAAGGCTAGGTTAGATGAAGTCTTCGGAGGCTACACACAAACCAAACGTGTCAAAATCCTGGCAGTTAACTGCCAGGATGTTTATAACCCAAGGAGAAAGAGAAGACAAGTCTCCTGACATAACCACAGCATTTTCTCACCTTCATTGAGTTTCAGAAGGAAAACTGATGTTGTTTGATGATGCAGTGCATCAGAAATAAGCCAGAGGCCATCACCCACAGGCAAGTGTTTCAGGGTAATTTGAATCTTAGGAAAATATTACAAAGGGAAACATACGTAAGCAAGCCAACCCAAGGCATCACACAAGACAGAGAAGGTTCTAAGGGAAAAAAAGAGTATTCTCTGCATGAAAGTAAACTGATGAACGGATGCCACAGGTTATAAGATTATTTTTCTTTAGTTTAGTAATTTTGAAGGAAAATACCACTTCTATTTTTTGCACAAATACAAATTGCATGCATAACTATTCTGACACATTCCTTGTACTCAAGAACATTTTTTTCACAGAGGATAGGAAGAGTGTTTGTGCATTCAGAGGTATTATGGCCTTATTAATTAATACATATAGGAAAAAATCTATTAAATCATTTCTTTCCACTTTGTTTTTTCCTAACATGCCCCTAACATAAAACAAGCATAAGTCTACGAGGTTGATTAAATGTGGTATGTGTCCTTCAGGCTTGAGTCTTCATAAAAGAAAAAAAAAATAGTGAAGGAAGGTAGAAAAATACTTTTGCATCAGCCTCTTTCTTGGGAAAATTCTCCACTTTAGTTCAAGCCAAAGGTTACTAACTTCTTATTTGGCCAAGAGCAGTTTGCTTCAACCAAGACTGGGGTGATAGAAATAAACAGTGTAAGTTTACAGAAAAGGGATGAATCTCCATTTCTAACACAGAACCAAGGCAGTACATTTTCCATTTACAATCTGTAACACAATGAAATTAATGTTTTTCCCTAGAAATAAATAGAATAAAGTTCTATTTTTCTCTGCCATTAGCTAGCTGGGAATACACTCATGGAAGGACTGACCAGGAAGCACACAGCTTCCTGTTTCACTGGTTACTGAACTTCCTGTGCAGTCCCTGTACTGCTAGTGGCACCCATTGGGAAGAGCTGGGCCTCTGAAAAAAATTGTGCTACATAATGTTGAAGATAAAGGAATTCAAACCCAACTAGAAAAAAAGTACTTAATGTAGTTGATCTCTGATATGCTTCCTATTTCCCAGAGTCTACATAATGTCACATAGCATCAGAAATAAAATCAAAATACATACTTTAAAGGTTTAATCACAGCTCTTACTGTCCAGAAATCCAGCAGACAATGGCAAGAAGTTCAAACAGTGTTATACAGTTTACACAAAAGCATTAGGTATCGTTGAAAGTAAAAATGACATTGAGAATGTCACCTTTTTATGGTGGCTGGTGCTGAAATACATGATACATTTAGGCATCTCTTGTTAACACAGATCAAAGGAGGCAGTGAAACTGCAGCATAGAAATGTAAGAAGTAAAATTGTGGTTTTATCTATGGTACAAGGTACATTAGATTATCTGTGGCTGAATGAAAATGAGAGAATCGAATTTGTTTTCTCATGAAAGAAAATAATATTGAAATGCAAGGCACAACTAAAAAGCTTCAGAAAGGGCTTAAAAGACTGGCAGATTTAGAATTAAATCTGAGCACATTATTTAGACCTAGCTCAAGATCAACTCAGTCCAAAGCAAGGCTTCTATCAGATGGATGGCAATCTAACTCAGCAGACATGACTGAACATCAAAATGTCAGCAGAAAGGATGACTCGGGTATGAAGCTCAGCTCTGCAGAGTACTAAGGAATATGCTTACAAATCTCAAAATCGAAGTCAAGCAAAATACCACATGAAGCCTTACATTCTGTGATAGCCAGCACAATCTAGGAAAGCATGTCACAAAATGCACATAGGAAGAAGCAAAACATCTAACACATTTTGTCATTTTGCAAGGGTGTACCAGCAGAGTGCATAACATCAAAAAGGAGACAATGAGTGCCTCGTTAAATCTAATTAATTCCTCACAGGAGTTCTACCAGGAGATGAATGGACTGCCAGCTAGCAAACAAATGGGAAATGTATTGCTTTGTGCACCAGTGTCCAGCTTAAAACTAATGTATTGCCAGAACTGCAAAGTTTCTAATAAAAAGCCACTAATCATAGAAGTTAAGTAATAGGACCTAGACTTCACAGTGGTTAGCTTTCCCCACAGACATAACACATTAATTACATTATATTTCTATAAATTATAACAGCGTCAAAGGAAAGAAAAGCCCCAGCTTCTGGATTTGAAGTAATTCATATCCTTGGTCTTACTAAGGAGGCCACGCTCAGATGCAAAAGGGAAAGCAAAATAATTCAGATTTTTATGAAGACATCTTCCTGGATAAGAATAAAAGTCCTCACAGAGTATTGAAAAGAGATGAAAAAGGTCAAGAACTTCAGATTTCATGCCTCCAGAAAAGTTTCCCTTGACCTACCATAGCATGAGAGGAGAACCTGAATGCATTATTTTGGGAGCCACAGAGCAATTAGAAGAAACAAAAAAGCAAAAACATTTCAGCATCATAGATAAAAAATACTCCACTTAGGCATGGATTCCAAAGAATTCAGCAAATATTTAAAAAAGAAACATGTTCCATTTCCTCAAAAGGGAAGAACACTCAGGGAATGTGGCTGATGCCAAGGATTTTTCTTCACTGAACGCATTCTCAAAATTGCCTGTATACATCTGCAATAGCCTGTCCTACAAAGCTTATATATTTCACTCTTCCTTGTGAGTAAAGGCTAAATAATATTTTTCTTTAATCCAATATTCTAATTACATTTCCTAGGTTTAAAGGTGCAAGAAAATGCCCAGTTAATGTGGTAATTAATGACTAGAAAGCCAACTTTCCATTACATTATAATTTGGACAGCTCACACACTTCAGAAGACTTCTAATTGTGTTACCAATGATAAATGTTGAATGGTCAAAGCTTGTGTGTGTTGTGCACATTTTACTGCCCTCAAGGCCAACACCCTAACCATTGTAAAACATTCAAATACTCTTGCAAACTTGAAAGCTAAGCCATAAACTACTAAGTTCACTGTTATTACAGCAGATTAATTAGTCATGCCATGGAGTTTACGCGTGCACAGACAGAAAACTGACAAAGCACCATCTCCACTAGCAGCAAATATGACAATCTGAATGTCCAAGAAAACTGATAACATTTCTTCTGAAAAAACAGCAAGTTATATAGCAGTTAGAAAATAAATACAAATAAAAGGAAATTTCATTATCCTCTGAATTAATTTATTTTTCAGTACAAATGTTTTCTACACCATTTTGTTATCCATTCTTATGTATTAGGTATAAACTAGAATATCAAAGCAGAGGAGACAAGTTTGCAGAGTTGAGGGTAACTATAGTGAGGATAATGGATACAAATTAGGCTATCAAACAGTGATAAAGCCTGTTCTCTACATAAAATCATAGCTATATTCTTTTGAGACATTACTTCATGGCATACTATTGATTTGCAAAGTGGATTTATGTAAATGAAAGTGGATTTAGCCCTTATCTTCTACTGAAGACATCCACTGATATTTGCTGATATCTAGCGTTATCTATTGATATCTGTCTACTGATATTTTCTGGATTTATTTCCTATCAGTAGTGCCAAAACTCAGCCCTTCCTCACCCTATTTATTAATCAACATGATTGCATCTTATAAGCCCATCCTTTACGCCTGTACAACAAATAAGTCGCATGAGCTTTGGAGATTAATACTTGGAGTTCTAGAACATTATTTTAAGTCTGAAAATCACATCAGTATACATAAAGATTACCAACAATGAAGTTTGTAATGTTTTCTATCCAAAATTAAAGAGCAGACTGCCCAGGTGAGTGGCTGAATCACCTTTCCTGGAGTTACGTAAAAGGCATATAGATGTGGTGCTTAGGGACATGGTTTAGTGATGGTCTTGGCAGTACTGAGTTAATGGCTGGACTTAATGGTGACCTTAGAGGCCTTTTCCAGCCTAAATGATTCTATGCTTCTATTAAAATCAAAACTAGTGATGAAATTGTTAACATCACCATAATTCATCGTTATTCTCCAAAACACTTGTGGGTATTTTTTTTCCTGTTACTTCTCCTGCACCCAAGTAGCCAACTAAGGCATCACTCAGGAATTTGCAATTCAGAGCTGTCTTGGAAATATCTCTGTTGAGCAGGGGCCTAAGTTGGCTGCTACAACCTAAAAAGCTATCCAGAAACTACAGATTTTTAGATTTTCGATTTTGCTAATGAAGGAAGTCCCAGTTTTTCTGAAACATAAAAGTTGGAGGCTCAAATTAAGTCCAAAGTGGGATATTAATTCAACTCATTCATTAACTTTAAGAATCACAATAAAAGGTGACATATTTACTGGCTGTAAATTGTACCACATCTTGTTCAGAAACATTTAGTCTAATGGTTCTTTTGTCTCTATCTCGTCTTTTGCTCTGTCAGCTTGCATACAAACTCTGTAATCCAATAAAGTCCTCATATGTTTGAACTTCAGCTGCATGGAACAGGTTTATTGCCAGAAAACGCCAACTCCCTCTAGTGCCAAAGGCGCTTCCTCCCTTACAGCACACTAAATTAATCTCCTGTGAAAGTCATTCACTGCTAATTAATGTTGTGACCTTGCTATAAAGTAGCATTCAAAAGTATTTTTCCTGTTAGTGTGTCTTGTTCTATCTGCCAACACAAGTGTTAACAGGAACTAAAATTTAATAGAAACAAAAATAACTTCTGTGTTTGCAAAAGGACACACTTGGACATTGATGATTTTTTCTTGAAACACATGATGTTAAGCACACTGAAAAGCTTTGGTTTACATACTCAAACTGGCACTAAAAGCTGGCTCTCTGCCATCTTTGAAAACTGTTTCAGAACCCCATGGCTTTTACAATTTATGGCAAGTATATGATTTCCAAGCAAACAACACCACTGAAATCAGTCACAGTTACTCTGGATGCTAAATTGGTCCTAGGTGTCGATATTCAGCAGGTTAATGTGCATGGAATCTACCACAGAATAACAAAGCAGAAAGTTGAAAGCCTTATGGGCGTTTTTACCCTCCAAAGATAAGATAAATAAAACTTCTATGCCCTTGAGTTACAAACTAGCTGCTGCAGATCAGTTTCACTCGGGGCATTCCATGCTGGCTTGTGCTGATAAGCAGGTTTGGATGCTGCTGGTACCGTTAGACTGCACATACTGGATACAAGGGTTACTGGAGTTGTCACGCTCAATGCAGAGAAGCTTTATATACATTAGGATTGCACAGCTTGCTTTGTTTTCTGAGGCACAGCAATGGAACAGCAGAAACTAAGTGGTAAAGGCAAAAAAAAAATCAGCACAGTGCTGGGAAGAAATAAGGTTACACCTCATTAAAGGTGACCAGAGGCAGCAGGGAAGCTGTCCTGTCTCCACTACAGAGGGGGGACTAGCCTGCAATGCTAGATCTGCCTCCATCCTTTGCTAAGTTGCATGGGTGGAAAAGAATAGGAGATGGAACTCATAGGAAAGATCTCACTAGAAACTCCCATGACAATGATCCAAAATTAGATTATGACCCGACGTCCAAAAATATGTGGTTTAAAACCTTTACAGGGTCACTTACCATGACCTACTATACAGAAAAAGATTAACAGAGGAAACAAGCAGCTGCCCCACTGTCTTTGGGTCAGAAGCTGAGGCACAAGCTGTCCCTCCTGTAGTGTATATGGTGGCCACTTACAAAGCAGACAAGCACAGGGCAATATCCATGCCCTGTACAGATCAAAAGCAGCAGCATCTGTATCTGTATGCTGCAGTGTGGCAGAGTTCTGTACAGTGAACCAGCTAGAATAGCACAAGGTCAGCATTCAGAGCATTAGGATCTCTACAGAACAAACAGAAGGGATGCAGACAGTGGGGCCACAAAATGACATGTCCATGCCAGTGCAAGTGCAAAGTGCAATTTGGCTTTCTTACTCCTGCAGCCTATATTTTTTTTTACCCTGGGATCACTGACACCCTGTGAGTCCCACATAGTAGAACTACTGCAGATGGTTTGGCTTTATACAACTGATAGTCCACAACCTGGTGTTCATCAGCTATCTTGGCTTGGTAGTCAGCTCAAGGGCTCACAAACTTCTTCCCTGCCATAAAAAACCACCCATTATGAGAAGGTTACCTGAGATTTAACCAAGTAACCAGCCGGATTGCCTAGATGGAGCCATGGGATAAGGTGATCCTCTTAAGTCTCTCAAGAATCTCTTAAGGCTATTGAAAATATTCAATATCAATCAGGTATTTTGTGGGTAACAAAAGACTGGCTGGTGTATTTGCTGGAGTTTTTACAGTTTACATGAAGAGTTAGCAAGCTGATTTTTACTAAATACTATATACAAGAGTATAGATACAGATTTTGTTTATCCTACCTGATTTATTTTCAATTTAATGTCACATAATATAGTACAAGGGAATAATATTTTCACTTCCAGCCTTAAATAGTTTTGTAATCAGGAATAATTTGAGCTTTTTACATACCTTCCTTGCATGAATGAGTCATGTACTCATTGTTACTTCATATGGCCCTAGTCCCTAATCCTGCATAATTTTACTCAAATAAACTGGCTCTGTGGTTGCTTAAACAAATAAAGTCAGTTAGAAATACAAATAAATTGCCTTTCTTTGCAGCTGATCTTTGTCCTATTGTTTGTCTCACTCCTCCTCTCAGTGATGCACAGGTACATCTGCATAACAGTGAGGGCTGAGCTGAAATGCAGCTCGTGAGACAACGGGTGGAGTGTGCATGGATGGAAATGTGCATCCTAGTCCCATCTGAGGCTTCTCACAGCTGTCTCCTTACCTAGCTGTTTACAGAGCAGCCTGATCCAACATTACACAGCTGTGCCACACCATAGTTACCTGCCAACAGAGGCAGCCAAAGCCTGGGAGATGGGGAAGATGTTCCAGAGCAGACTCAAGGAAAATGATGGTTACAGATTGGTCAAGATAACTAAAACCTGTGGGCCCACTGAGGGCCCTGACAGCAGCTGAGTTAAAATGTTCTGTAAAGACTTTTCTAGCTACTTATTCCCATTTAAAAATGGAGTACCCTTTTTATATTTTTTTCTCTTTGCTACATCAAATATTCACCAGTCCATGCACAGGACTGTCATTTTGCTCAAAATGAACCAAGTTACTTTCTGATTTTAGTGCTTTACATTGATTGTTTCAAGGCGAATTCCTAGTTTTTATTGTTGCACAGTGTTTACATGATGAAAAACACATTCCATGGTTCAGTCTCTCCTGACAGACATGACAGTTCACTAATTTGCTCCAAAAAAATGACAATGGCGTGTAACCAAATTTGAATGCAACAACAAAAAAAATCAATTTTGGAACTGCATACACTTTCACATAGTCTATGTCAATAAAAGCTATTAAGCAGTAACAAACCGACTTTCAGAGACAGCTATTGAGAGCATCAGCTAAGCATTATTGACTAGCAGGGACTGCTGGGCACAATTACTTCTAAAAAAATCAGTCAATACATCTTCCTACAAGAACTTTATCTGAATGTTTTCTTCAGGCTGCATAAGACTGAATAGCTTATATGAAGAGAAATGAGGACATACATATATAACTCAACATTCCCTATGTTAATGGAAATGCCTTTATGGTGTCAATTCTTATTTTGGAAGTTCCAAGCTTCACGTCTTGTGTTACTAAAAACTTGGGAAGAACTGGTACTGTCTTTTCAGAAACCTGGAAATCTAGTTGCATGCCAGTTAAAATTCATTCTAGATGTACTAATAGTCACTGGAGCACAGTAGAGAGAGATTCTAAGTGATCTGTCCTGATTCCAGATCACTGGACAGCACATCAGATTCCATTACAGCTGAGAGGTGTGCACTTAGCTGTGCTTCCCGTCTTGTGAATGTCACTGACATCCATGAACTTATGATTCCATGATTCAAGTGCCAGTCAGACACTTTACATCTTGACCAGCTAGAAGGAGCTTTCACTTCAAGTCCAGATACATCTTTACTCCCAGATCCTTCACTGTAACAACGGGCTGGTGCCAAATACCCCTGCAGAGCTGCCCAGAGTCAACATGATGACAGGGCATGGCACTGTACTTAGCAATCCAAGAAACCAGTAGCAGTTAATCCTGACTACTGCTTGTTAGGAGCTCACAAACCCACTTAGAACTCTCTTACATTAAGAAGTGGAGGCAATGATGCCAGTCAATGTGCAGCAGATCTGCAGTCATCTGTGGCATCACAGTCATAAACAAAGAAGTACAAAACTTCCACTCAAGTTAAAGCAGAGTTTTCCTATTTGCAGCATTCTGTGGTTAATGATACACAAAGACAGATGAGAATAATTATACTACATGGACATTAGCCAGTGCAGCTTACCTAAAGAGCCAGATTGTAATTAATTTGGCTTTTTTCCTCCCTCAATAATCCCTTTGCAGACAACAGGAAAAAAATGACACATGATTAAAACCTTTTTGACTAATAAAAGTAATAAACAGTAAATAATTTCCATTTACTCATCTTAAACCTCATTTATACACTATACATGCCTGATAATAGCTCTGTGCAGCTACAGGAACACAGTTCCATGGATTGAGCCTGCACATAGTGGGAGGCTCATTTTAGGGTTTTGTAAGAGATCCTTTCACTGCACTATCTGGAAGGCAGAGAAACTACTGAGCAAGAGTTATCCATGAAGTAGAACTCAATGATGAGAGCAGGACATAGCTGTAATAGGCACCAGAGTAGAGGCACTAGTTAATCTCTAGCAGCTGTAAGGGTCACATCAGAGATGCTGATCTATGCATTGCAAATTTAAGGCTTTATTAAAGCTGACTGTTAAACAGCAGGGAACTAGACCTACATTCCTACATCATCATTCCTACACCATTTTCCTAGCTTCCAAAGACAAAGCTTGTTATTGTGTGCTTTGCTGAGGAAAGGTTAGAAAGAAAGCATTCTCTGCATGCCATCGAGTGGTTCAGTGAGAAAGGTGAGACTAAGGCTAGTTTGATTTCAAGTGGAATGGAAGACAGAAAAGAAAAGAATTATTTGAGGTAATCTGCACCTCAAAGAAGAAGGGAAAAATCCACATCTCTACAGCAAAACTTGCCTTTATTTTTTGTTTTGTAAGGAATAGACTTTAATGCTGTTTATATATAGTACAGAGCAATGACAAGCAAATCTTCTAAAAATAGTTCTCCACTGCCTAATGATTGTAGGCAGGAAACACTTTCCTGGCAGACACCCGTATTTGCAAAGATAATTTTTGTGTATTGCACTCAGCCCACATGATTCTGTCTCTGTTTTATATTTAAACTCTGTATTCCAGAATACAAATCTAATAGCACTAAATTGCTTAGTTGGATATTTGACTTCTTACTATGGGCTGAGACAGTAGTTCAACAGTTTAAGCTAGAAAAACAGATAAACACGGCTGACTCTCCTTTCTGCATGAACAGCAGAAATGACAACTTTTGTATTAGCACAACGTGGGGGAAGAAAGTGCAGGAAGGGGAGTGGGCAATTGAGGGAGGATGGCCTTTTTACTGACACAAAAAGTTTATCATGCTATGACCTTAATTAATAGAGATGTTACACAGAGGTTTAATGGAGTAACTTGCAACAAATTACCTGAAAGAAGTTGTGCAGGAAAAAACAGTACCTGTATAACATGTAAGATACAGACAGAAGGTCTTTATGAAGCTGAAATCAGGTATTTCTTTTCCAGATTTCTCCTTATTTATTAAGCTTTATAATCTGTGCTTGACCTAGGTTCACGGATAGATTAAAATTGTATTTATCTTGTAAGGTCTGCCAAAATGCAATATGATAGAGCTGAAAACATACTTTCTTCTTTGAGCATAGAGGTATAACCTGTTTGGAAGACTGACTTATTTTGAAGGTGCTTACATGAGGTGGGTAGTTCTCTAAATATAAAGTAAGCACCTTTCCCTCAATGTAAGGAAAAGCAAAATGGCTTTTTAACCCACAAATGACCATTCTTTTCTCATTAACTTTTTATCCTCAAAAACGCAGATTTGGCAGTCAAAATAGAACAGGACTGGAAAGATGAACTTTTTAATAAAGTTAGGGAGACCTGACAAAATAAGCACAGATAAGAAGTGGGAAAACAGGTTATGTGAAGAAATGATGAATAGGGAGTGGATGTGAAGGGGAGGGAAGGTAAAATGTTTGTGCTTCTTAGCATTTCCTGGCCTTCATGTACACTGCTTTTTGCTGGACTTCAAAGTTACCCAGCAGTCACTGGGAATAAAATCCCAAAAGCTAGAACTCAAACCTCAACTCCTTCTCATCCTGTATATCTTCAAAAGAGTCAAAGGCTGGGACTTTCTTAATTCTATTATTCAGTTACGCCTATGTTTGTTTAATTTAGGCAGAACCTCATCCTCAAGTGTATATTTGAGATGCTTTAGAAACTGAGGTGTCTTAAGAAAGTATTAATTATTATATCTTAATCTGCTTCCCCTTGAAGTCACCTACTCAGACAGGCTGAGCTATGCTGCCTAATCCATATCCATAGACAGAAGTTTACAGTACTAAAGGAGTCGCAGAATTTTATAAGTCCCACACTCTCACAACAGCACGTACTAAAAGAAATTCCTAGAATATCACCAGAATTTAGAATTACTCAAAATGTGCTTCAAGATGTTAACATGTTCTGGTGAAATAATTATCTAATTACATATAACTCAGATTCTTATATTTTGTGCAGAACACTAAGAATAAACTAAAAGAAAACTGCTATTTAATGCATTTAATTATATCCTAAGAAAACTTCTCTTTATAATACATTCAACAAGAAAATCAGCCTATTAAAGGGAAAAATTCTAAGCAGGTAATCAGGACTTTTTTTCAGAAATTTGTAATTGAAGCTAAATATTTTGTATTACTGTAGCTCTTCTGTATTTAGCACTTGCCAGATGTTTCTGCTTTGTACAGGACTCTTCGCAGTTGTAGATTAGCACTGATGTATCTTATTATCTCTGGGTACTGAGTTTTGAAAGGAGCTTGTCAGGTTTTGATAAATGCTTGGATCATCAGACAAATAGAGAACTCCTGAGAAAAAGAGGAACAGGCACCCCAGAAATACCTAGAATAGTTAAAATAAGCTGTAAGCACACTGCCTCTGCCTATAAGTAGCCTAGAACACACAACTAGAGAGTATCAGAGCTTTATGCTGCCCTTTCATGAGTTGCTTTTTTTTCTTCTTAATGATTGCTCAATCCATTCTGTCTTTTTCATCACCATGTGTGAAGTCAAATGAAGCACTGAAGAAAAGAAATAGATTTATGTCTATTGACACTGAACCTACAAACCACTTAGGAAGTGGAAAACTGGAAAACAAGAACAGTGATATCATTGTGTATTACTTTCTCCCCTATCTAAAATGTATTTTTCTGTTAATAGACTTCTTTCTTTTTTTTTTTTTTTCTGTAATGGAATTATGGGTACCACACTAGCTGCTTTCTGATATGCACAAAATAAAGTTAATATTGACTTAGTATTTTGGGATGTCAACAGATCCAATGTGTCAAATCTTAGTGGTGGTTTAAGAAACCCAGTTGCCTGCTTCACCTGTCAGAGGAGCTCCTAGTGTTGCCATAGCAAGGCTGGCATAAAGGAACATGTGCTCTTGCTGCAGCTGCTTCCATATAGAATCCGAAAGCCTTAAAACCCATAATTCAGGCAAACAGTTGTTTGACTTATCTATTAGAACCCAGCTGTCTGTCACTTCCCTTTGGCTGGTTGCTCTACAAGGCTTAGGAGAATGGAATATGGATATGAGTATCTGTGACTTCAATTCATCGATTATACCTGGACTGTCACAGCTACACCATCAGGATGTGGTTTTTTATGAAAGATGCTGCAAGTCTGATTTTCCTGAGACTACCTTTCAGATTGCCTTTGCTCCTGACTCTTCACATTAGCAATTTACGGTGAGATGTCAGACTGAACTCAAGCCACTGACACGTAATTTCTTCTGCTAGCCTTGAGAAAAATATTAAAATCTCCAGCTGGGGTCAGTTTGGTCCACTGGATAGGAGGACAGTGCTTTCTGTTAGTACAACTAGATTGCCTGAACCCAGCTGTCTGAGTCTGCAGACGAGGCATAAAAGAAAATCTTGTGTTCTTGCTAACATTAATGATCTGGTAGCACTTGTTTTAACAGTAGAAAAGTTCTTTCTTGCCCTTTCTTCTCCATTGTCCGCAATATTTTTATTTAAATGATTGGCCATTTCTTATTTCTTACTTCATAAGCAGTTTAAATTAACCAGCCCTATAAATTCACCAGGCAGTTGGACGAGATGGTTGTTGTAGTTCCTTTCCAACTGAAATAATCTATTTTACTTTATTCTATTGTGTAAAATTTAAAGTGGCACAGTAGACCTGCACAATGTACTTCTGCATTGCATCAGAGGATTCTTCGAGATAAAGATGTGTTTATATTCTGGCTTTTTTCAAGTTTGTGTAAACTTGATCTGTCTAAGTAGAGTGCAGTTTAGTTCATGGTGTAAACATATGTTAAATTTCAGGTTGCAGGCTGCCAGTGAGACAATGGCAATTCTATGTAAAATACAGAAGTACATACAGCCTTACAATATGCTGCAGACTGATGGACCATAGCCTTCCAGACTGTTGAAGAACTGTCAGCTTTTTGAGAAAATCTACAGAAATTATAATTTATCTCTATTTTTTTATATATTTTACATTAGCCTAATAAAGACTTTAACCTTTCTGTCCAGATTTTCAAAATTTTCCTGAAGTGCTCATATTCAGGATGTAGATGTACATTTTGCATAATATTCAGTTCCCTATTTCATTAAGTATTTAGATTCCAGTCACTCACTACTCAGTTTTATAGGACTATCCCCTCCTCAATCCCCCAAAACCTAGGCCAGATATTACCAACCCTGGTCTCTAAATGGCTAAAGCAAGTATAAGCAAAATACTCTCACATTGGGCTCAAACAATGAGATGAAGGCCTTCTCCACATTAGGAAGTGTTAGCAGTAGAAATAAAGATACTAGTGCAAGCAGACTGGATTTAGGCATGTTGGTTTTGGTTGTTGTTTCGGGGTTTTATCCCCTTCTGTTATAATTTAATTTGATAGCAAACTGGCAGTGGAGTAAATGGAGTAAATGAAAACCCTGCTTTTAAACTGAAAGGAAAACAGCAGGTAGCAATACACACTGCTTCAGCTATGGTGGCTTAAAAGGCAACAGAGCTGATCCAACTTTTCTTCTTACATAGCCTCTAATTGAAAGAGCATTTCATTGACAGCTAACCCCTAGCAAGCGATTTGGAAGAGGTACAAACGAAGAAATGTGCTGTAATGAAAAGGGTATTGTCTTGATACACAGTTGATTTTAATAAGGAGAGGGGGACACTCTTCTGGTACAGGGACAAGAGCATTGTCATAGAATCATAGAATACGCTGAGGAAGGAACCCACTAAGTCCAGCTCCTGGCCCCGCACAGGACAGTCCCAAGAATCACACCATGTGCTTTGTCCAAATGCTTCTTGAACTCTGGTAGGCTTGGTGCTGTGACCACTTCCCTGGGAAGCCTGTTCCAATGCCCAACAACTCTCTGTGTTAAGTACCTCTTCCTAATATCCCACCTAACGCCCCACTCCAGCTTCCCACTGTTTCCTTGGGTCCTATCACTGGTTATCAGAGAGAAAAGATCAATTCTTGCCCCTCCACTTGCCCTCCTCAGGAAGTTGCAGACCAAGACAAGATTGGTCCTCAGTCTTTCCTTGATAATTTATTATTAAATACAGCTAAAAGTGTCAGTAGAAATACACATCTGATGGGAAAAGTTTACCATAGATGACTCACACCCACCTATCAGACCAACAACTCATCCACCTTTTTCCCCTTGGAGAAGCATGTGGGACAGAGAACAATATGATTTTGGCTGAAGGCTGAGGGCAAAGGAGTATTTGAAAACACTCATATTTCTGTTTTTAAGATCCCTCCAGGCCTAACCTGCTTTATTACCTGATACATTGGTTCATCCACACCTGGGAGCCTTCACAGACTTACTCCAAAGCTATATAGCACTAGAAGAGAGCAGAAGTTTTGTTGTCACATATATGACTGAAACGTATATTAGTTCAGCACATAATGGTGACAATAAGGATTCTTCCCCCGCACTTGGCACTGGTGAGGCCACACCTCGAGTTCTGTGTCCCGTTCTGGACCCCGCAATTCAGGAAGGACATTGAGGGGCTGGAGCATGCCCAGAGAAGGGCAACAGAGCTGGTGAAAGGTCTGGAGCACCAGTCTTATGAGGAGTGGCTGAGGGAGCTGTGGTTGTTTAGCCTGGGAAAAGGAGATCAGGGGAGACCTTATTGATGTCTAGAATTACCTGAAAGGAGGTTGTAGCCAGGTGGGGGCCAGCCTCTTCTCCCAAGTAACAAGTGACAGGACAAGAGGACACAGTCTTAAGCTGTGCCACGTGAGGTTCAGGTTGGACATTAGGAAGAATTTCGTCACAGAAAGGGTGATTAGATATTGGAATGGACTGGAGTCAACGTCGCTGGAGGTGTTAAACTAAAGACTGGACGTGGCCACTCAGTGCCATGCTGGAGTTGGGGTGTTCGGCCATAGGTTGGATTCGATGTTCTCAGAAGTCTTTTGGAACCTAAATGATTGTGTGGCTCTGTGGTGTGGCACAGCGCCTGCAGGACTGCCTGCTTTGTTCGAGGGTCCCATTTACCCTCGTCCTCCACAGGAGCCGTCGCGCCCTTCGCAGACCCGGCGGCCGGGGGACGGAACTACAGTTCCCGTCACGCCGCAGGGGCGGAGGGAGAGCGGGCGATGCCCTGACGGCGGAGGCGGGAACGGGGGGTGGGCGCCTCACGGAGCTCTTCGCCGCGGCCGCTGTGGCGGGGCGCGGGCGGCGCTGCCATGGCGCTCTCCGCTGCCCCCCTCAAGGTCTGCGTCGTGGGCTCGGGCAACTGGTGAGTGCGGCGGCCCCTGGTCGGGCGGGCACTTCGGCGGCCGCCGTGGCCCGGCCTTCCCGGAGGCGGTGCCCGCCCGGGCCTTGCTGTCGGTTCCCGCCCGGCGCCGTGGCCGCGCTCCCCTCGGGTGGCGGCCGTGAGGCCAGCCGGTGCCGGCGGTGGAACACGGTGTGGCCGGGCCGTGGCGGGGTCTGGGTCGCTCTTGTTCCGTGGGGGAGGGCTCGTCCTGCAGTGCTGGGGGGTCGTCGTGCCCCCGGCTCCCTCGGAGCGGAGGTGCTGCCGTGACGTACTCGGAGAAAGAAGCGGCAGAATCGAGCACGCAGTTTTAGTGCTTGTCAACACCCGCGTGTGCTGCGAAGAAGTTGTTCTAGGATGTTTTTAACCTGGTATTATTTATGTGCTTTGTCCGATATCAGATGACGTAGACATTAAAGATGCTGTAAATTTAAAATTTTTTTTTCCAACTACTCACTGCCTGTAGAGCTTCAGTAACAACCTCACTTGTCTACAAAAGTGTTGTTCGGGATTTTCTGTGTTCCTATGTGCCTATTTTCGAAGACAGTTCAAAAAAGAATTGCTAGGTTGTTTAAAGTACCTTCTTTCCCCCCCCCAAACTGATTGTGCTGAGGCACGCTGAGAGCTTGAGACAAGGTTTTATTGCTGTCTCTATCTCTAGTTTATAATTAGACTTAAATAAACTTGTTTTTCATCCACTGAAAGCAGTAGATTTACTTGACATCATTCGTTAAGAGGAGTATTGTGTTATAATCTTTTGTCTTCTTTAGTTATTTCTTTTTCTTACACCAGATCCCTCTTTACAGTGAATAAATTAAGTACAATGTGTTATAGAAATAGGTCTTCACAGTTTGTCACTTCCAATTACTAATGCTAAACACACATTATTCGGGTTGCATTGGGTTTTAAGACATTAAACTCAGAGGAATTTAGTGTAGAGCAAGGCACTGTGTTTTATTAAACCAAATTTGCCAGTCTTATGTCAGGATGATCTTAGACTTGTTGCTCGCCCCCTCCCCACTCCATGCAGTTGGCTTTTGCTGCTGTTAAAAATACCAGCAGTTTCCAAGTTTTATTTTTCTTTGTGATCCCCTTGTTGAGGGAGTGGCTGATGTTTCAGTGCAGCATCTCTTGCTTTCCTTGCACTAGCTTGTAAAATGTGTGCATTGCACTATATATCACAAGGAAATCATGCAGTTAGACCTTGTCTTTTAGGAGTGTGGTGGCTGTTGTTCCATACTTGAAGTCTAGAAAAAGTTTTACAGGAAGTTTGGCTCCATTTGTGTTTGATTCACTGTGAAACACTTGCAGAAGCAAAAGGATCTTGCCTACTGTCAATAACCAGATGCAAATATATTTTGTTTTCACCTCACTGAATCAGTTTAATAAATAAGAAAAGTTCCTGCCTAATCGGATGAGTTGGTGGCAAAATGCCTGTGCCTCCTGTGCTGAGAGAAAGAAAAAAGCTGATGCCTGGTAGTAGCATTCTCTTTTTCTTTTGGGGATAAATGTATTTAAATAACTTACAGCTTCTTCCATATGTAATGGCATGGTTTTTCATGTGGGTAAAGCAGAAACCAAAGTAACCAAAAATTGAAAATAGTAATTTTTGGAGAGGTAGGTGGTTTCTTCTTCAAAGTCCATGGGATGACAGACACCAAACCCTGACTGCAGAGAGCACTGTGATTCAGTAGTATATGTAGTCATTGAACTGAATCGGACTAAATTTGTATACCTTGTAAGTGCCTTTTGAACTGTGGCCTGTGATCCTAAAATATTTAATTAAAGTATTGGTATTTAATGCATTAAAACAAGTAACTAGAAAGAACTTGAAGCATTTGTAAACATCTAATCATTGATATTTTGGGATCATATACTTTTGAAGCCTGAGTTACAAGAGTGAGTGATTGGTAGTGCCTAAATTGTAAACATGTAAGTAGTTGATCTGAGTGGGGTTTGGCATCTTGAGCAGTTTGGAGACAGTGTGGCTTGGGGTTCTATGTGAGATGATTCCATCAGACAAGTCTTCTCATACCCCTTAAACCTGTATCTGGGATGAGAAAAACCCTAAAGGAGCTTGGCAGGACAATAGCTTTAGAAGGGTTAAGCCAGTCACCTTGGTTGATTAACTACTTCTAGTCAGACCTGTTTGGTCGGTTTACTATAGGAAGGTCGCCTTAACAATGACGTTGACTTGGCAGGGGTCACTTGACATCTGATGGGAGATCATGGGACAGGACAGATGGCTCAGCATGGAAGAGCAGGCGCTGTGCTGTCTGCTGGCCTTTGCCTTTTAGGGTTGCTCAGCTGGTGGATAAGTGATTGCGTTAGGATCTTTTAAGACAGGGGCTAAAGTAAGGTGTCTGGAGTGTTGAGAGAGTACACCTTGGGAATATGCCTTAGAGCCCTGGGATTCCAGGACAGTGTCCAGAGTCGTTTAAAGCACTGCAAGCACTGCCTTGATCATGTACTGTGGCCTGTTACGATAACACTTCCAGGGCAGGTTAAGGAAGTGTGCGCAGCCAGAATTTATCCCTCGCTGTTTTCTTGGAACCAGTTTTTAAGTAACCCGATTGCCAAACTAGAACAGAAACTGTAAAATTTGGGAAGAGATGGGAAGTTACTGAATGGAGGGGTTTATGCAGCTAGGAACTTGTAGAAAACTGTGGCTTAACTGAGGTGATTTTACAGGCACAATGGTAGAGCTGGATAATTATATCATTTGCACTTGCCTGTTGTGACCTCCACTGCTGCTATTATCAGGGCAAGTTAAGGAGCTTTTTGGCTTTGTGCTTTAGTTAAAAAGTGATATGGGGAAGGCAGACCAATGGTGAAATGGTCCTAAAAGAGTGATTGCAACATCATGGGAAGTGACGAACCAGAGAAGCCAGTCAGGAGAATCTTCTTGAATTCAGAAACTAAGACTAGGCAAATCTTCACTTTTCTTAATACTGCATTCAAAGGGTGAAAAAAAAAAAGTTCAGGCGTTTAAGTGTTAAATAGTAATGGAATTAATATCTCACATAAGTGGTACACGCTGCCAGATTTTCTGCTGGCAGACTGAAAATCCCAGTCAGAGAGTTGCTGAATAAGTTATTTCTGTCTTGCTCTGTCACCAGCAAGCACAGAGACTATGTAGTAAAGTTCAAAACAGAAGGCAGTGGGTTTGCCAGGATCCCAGCTTTGTATATAAATTTGTAGGAGTAAGTGTGCTTTTGTTCTAGGAACTCAAAGCACTATCTGGGGAACACATGCCTGTGCTGTGTTGAATGTGAGGTCTGCTGTTTGTATGGATCTGACATTTGGAGGCTGAGCTGGTGAGCTGTATACCAGTGCAGCAGAAACCATGCTGGACAAGCTTGATAA
Organism: Irena cyanogastra; assembly: GCA_013397155.1. Taxonomy (NCBI): domain Eukaryota; kingdom Metazoa; phylum Chordata; class Aves; order Passeriformes; family Irenidae; genus Irena; species Irena cyanogastra. The sequence continues at coordinate 1,376,419 of VWZV01014206.1, forward strand.
GAGATGGCTTGCAATTGTCTTTTGTATCACCTCCTGAACCCAGGGACATTTTTAGTGTGTGAAGTGCTGTTAGAGAAGTAAATTCCAGTCTTTTAACACACACAGTTTTATGGTTTGACTATAAAAGGTCTACTTGGGGTACTGAATTTTTTTCTGCTACTACTTAGAAAGTGACCTTAGCCACGTGCTAGCACACATCTTTAATACAGCCCAATGAGTTGTGCCATATGAAAAGCTCTTGAAGCAGAGTGAACCCACTTGGTTCAGTTGCCACCTATGAGTTTATTAGAAGCAACATCCAATACAAATTTAGGGGATTGTGTGAGTATAACTAAATTGGAAAAGTTAGTGTTCTTATCTCGTAATAAAGTGTGCAGTTTACACACACAGACACACACACGTAAGCCTCAGATCAAATGACTCTGTATTTTTATTGCATCTCTTAAAAAATTTTCTGTCTCCTTAGTAGGTTATCAGTAATTATGAAACTACCTCCTACCCCAGCAAAGGAACTTAGGTTAACAGGTTTAATAGAATGATGAAGGGGAAGATCGTGTTTGTTTGTCCTCTTGTAATTGTGATTAATTTCGTTACTGCTTAGAGGTTTGAGAAGTCAAATTAATCACTGTAATACAGATCTCATTGTATGCTGTTCTTGGGGAGAATATGAGGGTAACAGTAATGGACTTGTCTGCCTGCAGTTTCAGAGCATGCTGTTACAATAGTTAAGTTCTGTGAGGTTGGCTGCACAGCCATGAAGCTTATAACTTCTGCAAGATATAAATGATTATTGGCTTTCAATGCCTGTCAGTATTATACAACAACTTATGAGTCAGTCATCTTAGCAAAGAAGCTTCTCATCTCTTGTAAGTGAAAATGACACATGTAATAAATTTTAGTAGGTCACTTTTACCTCAGCTTTGAAGATACAATTAATTTGATTTGGGAAAATACAGTAACCTAAACTCTCAGTGGATAGCTGATAAGAAAACAAAATAAGAATGTTTCAGTAAATGCTTCAGTCCAACCTACTCTAGCTGTAGTTGAGAGAAAGCAGCAGGTGTGAATGACTAGTGTATTTTCCCACTTAGTTTACTAGATCAAAATGCTATATGGTAGCTGGTCAAATAATCTGTGGATTCGTGATTGTTTTAAAGAAAAAATAATTTTTTTCTACAGCAAAATCATATTTTTAAAGACTGTTTTTGTTTTCTTTTGTGCAGGGGTTCTGCAGTTGCCAAAATAATAGGTAATAATGTAAAAAAATTGCAGAAGTTTGCTTCCACAGTGAACATGTGGGTCTTTGAGGAGAATATTAATGGGAGAAAACTGACTGATATCATAAATAAGGACCATGAAAATGTAAAGTATCTCCCTGGATGCAAGCTGCCAGATAATGTGGTAAGGCTCAGAAGCTAAATTATAGTTATGGAGCAGAGGGAATATTGCTTATGCTGTAAATGGAGTCAGAAATTTGTTTTGTTAACACCTCTAGGGTTTATAGTATTTCAGACTATGCTATTTTACTGATGACATCAGAAATTTGAACAAGCAAAATTATGTAATTATACAGTTAAGTAAATCCAATGCACTTTTTCTTCCTTGGTGTCACTATTAGTCTTCACGTTACTTCAATTTTGGTACAAGAAAGCAAATGTGAAAACAAGAGCAAGATTAACAGCTTGACTATACCCATTAAAAAATAAAATTAGCCTCAACCTTGGATTGGAGCTGTTGGTCTGGGAAGTTTATGCTACTGTTTATTTTTAGTGATGAAACACAGTAGTTTGTAGCATGCAGCATGAGACCAAACTGCTTGTGTTCAAGTTCAAGATCAAACCGGAGAGATTCAGTTTGGACATTGGGAGGAATTTCTTCACAGAAAGAGTGACTAAACATTAGAATGGGGTGCCCAGGGAAGTGGTGGAGTCACCGTCCCTGGAGGTGTTTGAGAAAGGACTAGATGTGGCACTCATTGCTGTGGCCCAGTGGACTGGGTGCTGTTTGTTCCAAGGTTGAACTCAATGATCTCAGAGGTCTTTCCCAAACAAATTGATTCTGTGATTCGACTTTTATCAGATACCGCTTGTGTGTAGTGATAATTTTGAAAAGTTATGCAGCCTTTCTCTCCCATAACTACACAGGTTGCTATCCCAAACCTTCGTGAAGCGGTACAGGATGCAGACTTGCTGGTTTTTGTCATTCCTCATCAGTACATTCATAAAGTCTGCGATGAAATCACAGGACAAGTACCCAGGAAAGCGCTCGGCATAACTCTCATAAAGGTACAATAAATATATGCATTAACAACTGAGAATGTGTCGTGGAATCTTCTAAGACAAGGTGACTTCATATTTTGATATGCAAAGTCTTCGTGCATTATTCACTTCATTGGTCCATTAAAACTTTTTAGATGTAAGATTAGAATTTGTCTCTGTCATTGGTAAATTGTTACGTAGTGCTTGCAGGAAGAGGAAAATGAGGCTCTTCACAAGACTTTTAGAAAGAAAGAGGGAGCCAATATGTCTTGCACCACTAAGCTTTCCAGTCTTTTATTTGTTGTTTCCAAAAGCATCATTAGAAGAGCAGAGCACAAGCATAATGCTTTGATTGTTAATGCACATCCTACGTGCTGAGTTGATAATTTCAAGAACTGCTGAGAGAATTTCATGTGATTGAGAGGATAGTGCTCTTGTTCATGTCAAATACTATGTTGCAACAAGAGAGTCTGTTCAACATCGCCCAAAGACAGTTTGAGCATAGGAAATAGGAGAGGGCAGAGGTGCAGGAGGCATTTCACTGGAGTGTTTGTAGTTTTGCTGGCAGAAAAATTCAAAAATGTGGATTAGCTTATTTTTGGGATTGTTTTTGGGTGGGTAGGGTTTTTTTGTCTGTATGTTTAGCTGGAAATAATAAGCTATTCCCACAAGGTTTGGAAGATTCTGGTTTGTTGTTGCTTTGTAGGCCATTTTCTCAGCACACATTCCCCTGTTTCCTTTAATGTCTGGGAAATCATACATTTATGGATCTGTGCTCAAAAAGGAACAAAAAACCCCTATCACTACGTACTGCAAGTTTGTCTCTTTAGTTTGGCTAACAAAGCCCACCAAATCTCTTGCTTTGTCAGTGCTGACTGGTGTGTTGCTGAGATGTATGAAAAAGCAGTGCTTCCGAAGTGTTCTTGCTCCAAATTGTATAAAAACTCTTCATATCATAGAAGGGTAAAATAAGGCACTGTTAAAAGTGCTCAAGATAAACTTTATTCTCCTTTAATTTGCTAAAGGGTGATTTATAGTCTCATAGTAATAGGAGTAACTAATGAAATTGCTGGACTAGATGAGGATTTATGTCAGCATATGTGAAGTCAGGGTCCTGGGCCTATATTCTCTTGGAATTACTGTTCTGGTACTAAGTACCAGTGCTCTAATGGAGTGTAGATTAGTGGCTATATTTGACAAAAAAGAAAAAAAAAGTAGAGGAGTAGGGGCGAAGGGGAAGAAATACTTACGTTTAGAAAAAAAAGCCAAACTCCAAACAGCCAGAAACCCCCAGCGAAACAAAAAGTCCATGTTTAGTGTAGTGGTGGAAGTGAAATTGTGGCACTTGGCATGCAGTGCAGAGTTGGCTACTGGGCAGCTTCCCACTGTCACATTGCAACACTGCATCTATAGGCAGCCTTTCCAAAGAAATGCTGTGAGGCCCCTTAATATTTTGCAGGAGAATGGAAAGTACATGTCAGTTTTTATGAAAAGGCATAATTGCGCATCATTAGAAGTATCATTTGAGAAGAAAGGGTAGAGATTTAACACAACAGTTCATTCTTTCTTCTACTTTAGCATATTCTTTAGGCATGCTGTTTTCATCAGTGTCATAGTTTCTGGGTATCATGCTCAATGCTAATGCTGTTAAAGTGGCTTGTGTTAACTGTGATAGTTAAAGTGCAGTTCTGCTCTGAAAAATATTATTCGTGCGACGTCTCGTTTCTGTGCTTTCTAAATTGCTTGTCAAGTTAGCAGTGTGTCATCTTTTAGGGTTTTTTCCTTGGTTTTTTTTTTTTTTTTTCTTTCTGACAGTCTAATCTTCAAGCAGAGCCTAATGTCTGACAATAAAACTGAGTCTTTGGGAAATAAAGACATTTGTCTGCTGGCTCATACACATTTCCATTGAAACATTTGCATCTGTGTTGCTTTACATTAGCTCTTTGTCTATGAAAACCTAACAGGTGACTGTGTGAGAAGTGGGAAGAAGTGGGGTGTGTGGGGAGAAGAACCATATAAAACTTAGAGTGAAGTACAGCAATGAGCACAGGATGCAGGGTAGCTGAAAGTCATTCAAAATACTCTTCAGGCAACCTCAACATCAGCCTCATTTCCATTTCCCTATCACAGGCTCCAGGGATTGCTCTGACAGGCATGTTAGGATGCAAGTGATAAGGTCGTTTGCATTGCCTGCAGACCATTGCTGCCCAGTGAAAGTGCCCACGCTGGAGCCTTGGTTTTGCAGGGAGGAAGGGGTGTTTGGTTTTTATTCTGTCATTCAGTATTGGATTTAACTCTACAAGAAACAGGTACAGCTTATCTTGACTTTGTCAGGAGTTGCATCTGTTTCACAATGGAGCAGAAGCTGGCACCTAAGCCTTTCTGGTCTCCTTTCACTTGCATGAATAATTGTTGTGTAGGTGTTCACATTTTTGGAGTTGTTCGCAATGTGTGCATGCTTTTGTCTTTATTATTTGTTTTCTTAGGAAGAGAAGCCTTATAGTTATTTAGTGGGGACATTTTTGGCACTATGAGGGGAAAAATGCAACATGTATTGTATGATTGTTTTCAGGTTGTTTCTGTATGGCTCATTAAAGATGAGAAAGCAGAGCTGTACATTAAGCAATACAAATTGAAAAATAATGCAAAAATGCAAGCACTAGTTTAATTGGCAGGTTTTATACAGACATTTATGCATGTCTCTTGATTGCACCATGTTATTTAAGGAGCACCACCTTTAACCTGTGGAAGTGCGAATTACTGCCTGTCTGAAATGTCACTACTGGCAGCATACAAGTGTGTATGTATATGCATACATGGAAGTAATACAAGATCACACTTTTTGTCTAAAAATCATAATTCAAAATTACTAATTCCCAAAAGTATCAAATCCTTAGCATTAAAAAAGAGTATTGTATAAAAAGGTGATATACTGTGGGAAAGAATGACTTGGTCTGCTGTACCCCTGTAAACCTGAAATGGATTCTGCGTTTAGCAGGCTGGGAGAAAAGAGCTTTATGTGATGAAGGTGGTTTCATTTGGATTTCTAGTTCAGGCATTTCAGACTTTCTTCTTTGCAGCATTAATATATGGGGTGATCTTTTCTAAGGCTCTATTTCTGCCCCTTTTTTCACACTTTGCAAAGAGTGCATTATGAATACAGATTTAAAATATCCTTATAAGTTAAATTGTTCTCAGTTGTTCTGCTTTCTACATATCTATGAATCTAGGTATTCCATTTGTATTTCTACTACTAAACTGTTGGTGTTATACACTGGGGAACCTGCCTCTGATATTTCAGTTCAGATATCTCCTCACAAAACAAATTATTCAGAGGCCATTTTGGGAGTTTCAGTGCAATTTCAAATCCAAGTTCAGGTCTGGTTCATAACTGATGGATTGGTTATGCTTCACTAATTAAGGATACACAGATAATAAGCACCAGATTTCTGAACTAACAAAGCAGAATGTTCAGCACTTCTTAGAATCAGGTCTTTGAGGATGGAATAAAAACTGGTTTCATCATCTAGAGTTTAGTCCTAAATCTTAAGGTGCTACCTCCTATAATTCTAAGATGTCTTGGAGAGGTCAAAATAGCAGAAGTGTCTGTGGTAGTACACCTGTCATCTTTAGTCTCTGTCTGAGTAAGCCTTATTTCACTTTTTACCTGTAGACAAGACTAATTATGTTCTGCTTGCATCTCTACTGTGCCTAATGAATGACTTTTTAGTAATTCCATTTAATGTTGGCTGCAGGGAATAGATCAAGGCCCGGAGGGACTCAAACTGATCTCTGACATTATTCGAGAGAAGATGGGAATAGACATCAGTGTGCTGATGGGAGCTAACATTGCCAATGAGGTGGCAGCAGAGAAATTCTGTGAAACCACAATAGGTACTGTTCCAAGTTGTAAGAATATTTAAAATATGCACCTGTCCTCACAGGCGCACAGCAAATAGCTCAAATTTCACTGTTTTCAACATTAGCTGACTGTTACCAGAAGCTGTTGGTTGAATTTCTTAGAATGTTTACACTTCCAAAAGTACTAGGACAATTCTGGGAATAGAGGGAGACAGAAGACCACGATTTTACCTATTCTTACTAGGGTTATAACCTTAGCATGTGAAATACAAGCATGTTTTTTATCACCCTTCACATAACAAACTGCTTCGTTTTATTACTATGTTTAAGATTTTTCTTGCATCTGAATGGTTTTACATGGATAAACAATTAAAAATTCTGTACTCCAGCTCAGGTGCTATGGTCGAAGACAGTACCTTAATGCATGTTTGTTTTGGTATGACTTTTTTTGTTTGTTTTTTTAAGGTATCTTGTTTTAATTTCTCAAAATACTTCATTCCCACAAAAACTAGAAATTGTTTTAGTTCTGTGTTGATGTCTGCACATCTTTGCAGCATGAGGATGTGCCTAGTCTTGGATTTTACAGCTTCTAGAAAGGCATGTGTGTATGTAAATGCATACAGGTACTCATACATACTCATACTTTATAGCACAGAGTTTATATTATGGTTTTCTTCAGTGTTAATTTTTAGAGTTTTGTACACTGCTGGCTTTGTAACTTCTCATTCACAGCTTTTGCATTGATCTTAATTTTGAATGGTTGAACAATATCTTAGTGTTTAGAAACAACTGTCAGGGGCAGCATGCTTGATTAATAAAGCAGCTCTGACATACCTTTATCAGTAGGTATTTTTCTGGAGTACTGACTTTGAAATAATTGGCAGAATTGCTCCTACCGTATTCTTAATTAATCTCTTTTTTATTATTAGCTGTTCTTTTTAAAGACAGTGATCAAAAATGGACAGTGTATACAGAATTAATGGAATTGTTGTTATTTAGAACCTGTTGCTGAGCAGACAATAAATTGTGAAAAAGTCCTGAATAACTCACTGCAGAGCTTTTAAGTGCAATGTTGACATGTGATTGGTCCCTTGGAACAGGGATTCTGTTTAGGATTGAGATAGAGCAGCCTTACCTCTGCTTTTAGGCATTTTTGCTTGCACAGGAAAGGCTAAATAACATACAAATAAGTTATTCAATAAGTTATTTTTTTAGCTTTCCTTTCTCTCTCTCAATAGGCTGCAAAATCTTGGAAAATGGCCTTCTCTTCAAAGAACTCCTGCAGACTCCAAACTTCCGAATAACTGTAGTAGACGATGCAGATGCAGTTGAGCTGTGTGGTGCTCTGAAGGTAAGATTAACAGGCTGCAGGTGATACACAGATGAAATAGTGATCCTTGTAGAAAAAAAGAGAGGGTCTTTTCATTTAAAAAAATAATTTCATTGTATTTTATATAATATGTAAAACTGCCACATAATATTTCCAGAAGAACCCAAGGGGAAATGAGGAAGCAGCATTTTCCGAGAGCTGGCTTTTAGATCTGTGTCTCACCATCTGCCAGGTTCTCTTTCTACATCTTCCACTTAACTTAGACACAGTCATGAAGCAAGTATTGATTTCATCTAACTGGCTGATATATTTCTAAATCTATTTTAGTTCCCTTTTTCTCTTTGCAACAGTGTGTTCACCAAAAGAAAAGGAGAAAGAAGTTGGCATTAATGCTTTGTATCTGTAGACAAAACTATCCCCCTCTTCATTGACTGAAGCAATGTGAGCACTCATGTTTTTTATTTTGTGGATGTAAGGTTTGTGTGGATAACCACATACAGAAATTACCTGAATAGGGAAAAAGTTATTTTGGACAGTTACTCATCCAGAATTTTTTTCATAACAGAATTGATGCTGACAGGAAGCAAAGGCTAACTTAAACATTGTTTAATGGCTATTTTTTCAGGTTAATTTACAGCCCATTTGTGAAGGGGAGGCATTAGTTGTTTGGCAACTAGCAAACAGTACTGTAGTTCACATTATCTGATACCTCTCCTGAATAATTCCTGATGTGTGTAGTGGTTTAATAATTAATTTGGCTTACTTATTTATTTTTTTATGTTTTGGATAATTATTTTGTCTGCCTTTGGTTTTGCTGTTGAAATTTTTTATCAACTAAATTAATTGGCTTGCAAAGCTACCACACCAAGCAATGATGTCTTAAGATAAGGAATTCTAATTCCTGCTTAGTGAAAGTATATAGACAGCTATAATAGCTTTTTTTGGCATATTAATTTCCTTAATTTCATCTTGACAGCTATCATACTGGAAGGCCTGAGAAAGAGGAGGTTATGGGTCTGTGCACTGATGGGATTAGGTGTTTTGAGGCAACATGCTTTGGAGTTACTGTATAGACAGCAATTTCTTGAGATTATGGAGCTTGTAATTTGGCTCCACAGCCATTGCTTTAAAATGCTCTGGTGATGGGCATGGGAGGTGGTGGGAGGTTACCAGAACAGAAATCCCTGTGAAAAGACCCTTGAAAACATTTTGCAGATTTATTTTTCTTTGAAATCTGCTCAGCAGGATGTTTTCTGACTAGCTTAAATTGTTATCTGATAGAGGAGTTCTGTCTCAGGAAATTTTCATTCAGATAAATCTCGTGAAAGGGTGTTAGAGATGAGCACACCCATCAAACTGGGCAGGAAGTCAGCAGACACTCGAAACTCCACTGTAAAGGTCTAAGTCAGGCAAGATACCAATATTTCTTTGGAATTGGAGTAGAATTTAAATAGATTGTTATTCTTGACCTGGAAAGATACTAAGATGAAACTTTCGGGGTTTTTTGTAACCTTGATTTATTGCTCTCTTCTGCTTCATTATTCATCATGCATCCTGCAGACAGAATTGTCTAGTTGTATTTCTGAAAAGCTGTTTGTATTCTGTGTGCTCTAGTCATTTCATATTGATTGCAGTATATTTTATTAATTGAGTTGATGTTTCAAAAAATGTATGGTATAAGGTCTAAACAAAAAGTGAATTAAGGATAGACTAACTGGTTTAAAAGTACAGTAGATTTCTCGCATAATTAAAAGGCAAAACTGGTATAAAGTGGCATAGATCTGTCATTACAGTATAGGTGATGTATTTAAACATATAAGTCTGCCTTAATCTAAAAGAAAATATTAATAAAATAGCATTTTTAAAAGTACTTTTTCATTTAAAACTCTTTCTAGTTTATCCTAAATCTTGTGCTGGCAGCATGTAAATAATGTCCTGTGCCGTTTTACTCTCAAAGATTGCAAAATTTTATTAATGCATTGGGAGTATGTCTGGCTCTGAAAGAAAATAAAGAAGCTAAAATTAAACCTGTGGATAAGGTTTTATTGCCATAGATGTGAATAGTGTTTTTTCTTAGAAGCTGTACATATTTTCTACTAGGAGAATTATTTGCTAAGGGTATCAACCAGAGCTTCACTTTCTTATTCATCTGATAGTCTTCGTAAGAAAAATTTGAAAAGTAGGCATGTTTTTTGGAGTTTTTTTTAAGAGTAAAATCTAACGTGTAGCTTCAGTCAGCTGACAGTTTGTTAAACTTGGGAAGTTACTTCATTAAAAAATAGTGAAAATTAGCTTTGTTTAACTTCCTGTAAGGAGGAAATTCCAGTTTCAGAAGGTGACAGTGTCATGTTTCAGGCATGAAAAGAGAGGCTCTATTTCTATAGCAGTGCCAGTTCGAAATGTCAGTAGTGACACTGCAAACTACAGCAAGGAGGACAGGGTAAACAGGCAAACATGTCAGTCCAGACTGTCTTTTTGTTTGTGGAAATAGTAAAAGCAATTTTTGTGTTGGTATTTAAAGGATGGGAAACAATACACTATGAAAAACAGTATATTCTCCCAGGTTCTGCACTTTTCTGCAAATACCAGCTTAGGAAAAGGAGACTTTCCTGGTATTACTGGCATAATGGACTAGCTGTTTATTTCTGCAAGCCTTTCTAAACAGGGAAAATTTTCGGTGTGGGTGGTTGCCTAAAGCTTGGGAAAAAATACAGAAGGGTAACAAAGAATGCTCTGAGCACGGCTTTCCCTTACAATGATAATCATAGGTTTGAAATTTGGTTTTGGAAGCCTATTTGAGTTCAGGCTGTAATACTAGGTATTGCAGCTGGGTGAAGATGAGAGAATATGTGCTTGATTGCTATTTATATATATGGATATGAATGTGGATATGTATAGAATATCTGCTTCATTTACTGTATTTAAATTTGTGACAATGGGCTGGTGGAGATACAGTGAAGTGCAGAAATCAGTGCCATGGAAATGCAGTCTTGTGTCAGCTTGGAGACTGGCTGAATACAGTGGCAGTGACTTTACAAAATCTGATGGTACTGAGGAAGAGCAGCTTTTTACCATAACCTGGCTGTCGGAACAAAAAGTGGTTGGCATGTTCCTTGTGAGGATATTTTTTTCTTTTGAGGACTGATGAACATTTCACATTTGTCTGTTGACCTTTTCTATGGGTTGAGGACAGAAATTGATGAAGTTGAAATTCGGATAATTGTTTCAAGGTGCCCAGTTGGCTTTACAGGCAGCATGACTCAAGGCCACCGACAACTACACCTGCCATTTGCCTGACGATGAATGGGCCTTCCTAGGAAATGCTTAAAGGTTATGTCACCTAAAAATAGTATGTGCAGCTATGCTCACATATGGCGGTGCTGTTGGATACTGATGGATGTGCTAATGTGATACTGCAGAGCAGCATGGACCCAAGGTATCTTTAGAGTCCTTACACCTGTGCCAGTGTGGTGTTAGAAGCAGCACAGATGTGAGGCAAGGCTGAGCTGGGCTGCAAACCTGGCCACGTGCTTAAGAGGCCATGTAAACCCTGGTAGCTGCGATCTCAGAGGTAAACTGTACCCCACTTTACCTCACTTACCCTGCACAGCAGTGCCAGGGCTTGCTGAGAGGAGGAGGATTGAGAATCTGACCTCTGGATATGGCAAAACAGCTATGCTCCAGCTACCTGATGATCAGGGATTTGGAGAGTTAAAAACCCTCAAGTGGCAGCAGCCAGGGACCAAGACAGATGTGAGTTACTGTAGGAAGGAGAAGCAGCAGCAGCTGAGGTTGCCTTTCAAGTTGCTTCAGGCTCATCTAAACCTTCTGACTCCAGCTAAGCCTTAAGTAAAGAAGTAAGAAGTATAGTGATGATTTTGTTTACCAGGTTATGTAACTCAGCATTGTTACTTGCAAAGTGTGTTTAGGGCAGTCACTGTTGGATAGTCGATCTAGGTACTATAGAAGTTGATTGCGAGAGTTTTTTTCCTTTTTCCTGAGATTAAGTTGAAATTAAATTCGAGTTCACCAGGAGCAAAGAGTTTATACTTAACCTCTCTGACAGTCCTGCTGATACTGTCTTTGAATTTTTGAGTCTTTTCATTTGACCTCTTCTCAGCCATCAGGGGAAGCAATGAGCTTCTCCAAGTTCATGTGTAAACAGAGGGAGAGCAGGCTGTGCTGAGCTGTGACACTGCCTCAAGGAAGGTGAAATAATGTTCTGCTTAGTTCTCTTATTGATCCATTTAATTATGGAGAAGTAATGGTTGCCTCAGAAATGGCTGCTGAAGCTGTCTTCATGAGCACTCCACAAACGTGCTGTATATTGGATACTTCTGAGGACTGACTCTGTAGGAGAACAATCTGTCAGCAAAGTCTGCAGACTTGTTGTCCTTGTTTTCTTGGTCATCTGTTGACCTTGCATTTGTGACCTCTTGCATGTTTGCTGCAGGTCGTGTGCAAGTAAAGGACACATTCTCTCATTTGTTCTGACGCATACTGTGAGCCCTGCCTGGCATCAGCATTTCTTTTCTGGAGCGTAGCTTCACTATCCAGTGAAAAAAAACTAAATCCATTCCTTGCTCGTGTTCTAGAATAACTAGGAATAGGACTAACATCCTAGCTTCAGGATACCAGAACAGCTTTGCCTGTTAGGGCAAAGTATTTTCGTAGCTTAAAACCATGTGCAATATAAGACCACACTGTGAATCATAGTTACAGGATGTGTGCTTTCATGTAGAAAGCTGTTAATGCCAAGATAGGGAGAGTGTGTTTGCTTAAGCGTGTAGTGATTTTGAGAGCTCTGAATGCCTCAGGCCGAGAGGAACATTGTGTTGCAGTCCTTTTGGGGTTGTTGTGACAGTATCTTTGAACCTGTGGAACATGTTTGTCAGTAGGCACTTACTTATTGGGGTCTCAGACTCCCAGGTGTGCATGCAAATATAGTCAGTTTCTAATCTCATGGAAATGTGGACTCTCTTCTCTTGCACATATACATACCCACTGCATTTGCAGGAATTCCTGTAACTTCATGTTGTGGTGAAGCTGGCAACTACATATCATGCAGCTGCTCACTCACTAACTTCCCATCAGGGATGGGAAGGAGAATCAGTGAAAAAAAAAGTAAAACTCAGGGACTGGACTACAAACAGATTAATAATTGAAATAAAGGAAAATACAATAACAAGAAGAGCAGTAGTAATAGTAATTGTAATGAAGGACAGAGTGAAAACCCAAGAAGAGCAAGTGATGCACACTACAGTTGCTCAGCACCCACTGACCAGTGCTCAGCCTGTCCCCAAGCAGGGGTTGATGGCTCCCCACCAACTGCCTCCAGTTTATATACCAGGCATGGCACTTTGTGGTATGGAGTATCCCTTTGGCCAGTTTGGATCAGCTGTCCTGGCTCTGTTGCCCTCTCCCCAGACTCTTGTTCACCTCTTCACTGTCAGAGCATGAGACACTAAAAAGTTGCTTTCTTAAAGAAAGCACTGCTCTAGCAAACCATCAAAACATCAATGTGTTACCAAGATTATTCTCGTACTGAACTCAAACCACAGCACTGTACCAGCTATGAAGAATGAAGTTAACTGAAACCAGGACACTTCAGGTGTAGTTTTTGTCAGTGGCAGCATTCAAAATCAACCATATGAGATACAGAAGATGTTTTTGCCAAGTCAATCACCCTTCCTGCCTCATCTGCTTCTTAGGGGACCACAATAGTGATAGTGCCACTAGGCTCTTGTGTGTCAATTTGTGTTTTACTTGTGCATCTTCCTGAAACAAGCTCAGCTTAGTGCCTACAGCCAGAGTTCAAGTAGAAAGCTGTCTGTTTTGGTGTTGTTTGGGACTGAAGGATAGCTCAGTTGTAACTTTTGTGAGATTTTTTTTGTCGTTGTTGTTTTTAAAGGGTTGGCTCATCTGAGTAAGGTGTAACTTTCCATGTGGTACAATTAGTTCTCTACAATATATTAGGCACTATTAGGCACAAGACAGTTGTCAGAGATTCTTCAAGGATTTAAATAAAACCAGATGGTAGACCTTGTAAATTAATAGTTGTGGCCTGAGGGATATGTATACCAGGATATAACAGTTTCCTAGGCGTGGGGGTGTGTTCTAGAGCATAATCTGTTGTCTTGTTTCCTCATTATTTGCAAACTGTGTAAGAACACACAATGGGAACATTGTACAAACAAGGAGCTCAGTGTTTTAGAGTTGGACTCACAACTCCCCTTGCTCCCTAGCCCATTTCCTCAGAAGTAACTAGTCTTGGTACAACTTACTTAAAAGAGTATTTCTGTTGCTCCAAAGAAAAACATGCCAAAAGGTACAAGTAGACAACAAAACACTGTAGGCCAAATCATATTGTAAATTATGATCAAGTAGACTGCTTCAAAGTGGAAAGTCAAGCAGACAAAGCTGGAGGGAAGGGGAAGCTTTAGTATGGGAGTGTTCAAGAAGTATGTGGAAAAAGCCCAAAGATTGCTCAGTCATGTTTGTGTTTTTGGCTGAGTGATAAATACTTACAGACTTCACGTACATGTAAAATCCATTTGAATGGATTATCCCATCTGAAAACTTCTGAAATATCTGTTTGACTTCTTGCTTTGGCATCAAATGAAAAAATATTAGAGGTTGCTCTGCAAGAGCTGTCTGATGAAAATGTACCTTGACTGAATCACCATAGGCAAGATCTAAGCCAAGATGATTTAAACAACCAAATTTTAAAGTTGACTGTCTTGGGCTGCTTCAGGTCTAATGTCGGGGTATTAGTCTGCAATTTTTAGGGTCACCTTTAGACCTCAGCTAGCTGCTCAAAAAGCAATGACTGATCTTCTGGCCTCATTTGATTCAGTCACCTAGCCATGACTAGCCACACAGCTCTGCAGCTGCCTGTCAATCTGTGGTTCTTAGAGTCCAAAACCAAACCAGCTGTTAATCAGCTGGTTGTTTTCAGTAACATCTTCTGATTGTTGGTCTTTCTTCATCAACAGTTAAAGTTGATTTTTTAAATTTTATTTCTTTCCATGCATCAGGTGCTACATTAGGAGTCATAATGTTGGTTCTTCTGTGCTTTCTCTTGAGGTCACTGGTGCTGCTGTTGTGTGCAGGAAGATACTAATATTCATTACTTTCTTGTTTGCTTTATCAGTATGTCAGAATGCCATCTTTTTTTTGGAGAGTTTTGGTAGGGTTTGTTGTGTTAGATGGACTTTTTTACTGGGATTAATGGAACCATGGCTAGTGTCTGCTCTGACTCCCAAGCCAGAAAATAGTTTTTATAGTCACTTCACTCATATGTGTCTCATCAAATGTCTATGTTCTGTAACCAAAGCAGGGACCATATAGCTGAATGTTTAACAGCCCATTCTTTGCATAAGGCAGTCACTAGGTCTAAGAAAGAAGCAAACACTTTTTTTTGCTAAGGGAGGTCTTCTGTGTCGTGAACTTTTTGGGAATCCTTTATTAACTGTTATGGGTATAGAAACTCTGCATAGTTAAAAGGGCTGGATACTATTGGCTTGGCTGAATTTGGTCCCTTAGCATGTCATCATAGAAGTCAATAAATGCTTTTTTAACTGTACCATTGCTTCATTCATAAAGAAAATCTGGATAAAAGGACTGTAGGATGTCAGTCTAACTTCACCCCTACATCAGGGCGGGAATAACTCAATCTAGGTAAAACCTTGTTTGGGTGTAGTGCAACCTGTGTGTTCATGAAGATGGTAAATAATAGTAGCTCCACAGCCTCAGGGGCAACCTGTGTCAGAGCTTTAATTATGCTTTTATCCTTGGAAATGTAAGACTTGCCGTATTTTTTTTTTCTTTTTTTTTAGGTTATCCTGTAGACATTAAAGTCCCCAAACCAAAATAAGCCAAACTAACAACCTAGTCTTTCTGTAGTACAGTGTTTGCTGTTCTTAAGGACATCTGTAAGCAGTAATTGAGTCATTTCCCATTTCTCTTCCTATTAGAATGTAGTAGCAGTAGGAGCTGGTTTCTGTGATGGCCTTTGCTACGGTGACAATACCAAAGCTGCTGTTATTCGCCTTGGCCTAATGGAGATGATCGCCTTTGCCAAAATTTTTTGCAAAGGACCGGTTTCTACTGCCACTTTCCTGGAGAGCTGTGGCATTGCTGATCTCATCACAACGTGTTACGGTGGCCGGAATCGACGTGTAGCAGAAGCATTTGTTAAAACTGGAAAGGTACCTTATTCACTGGGTGAAATCTGTTCCTAGAAGTACTGCCACTCCTCGTTGGCTGGAGTAATAGTAGAGTTATCTGAGTAGCTCACTGAGTGGGCACCCTTCTCTTTCCTCTTGTTTTCTGAGTCTGTTGGCTAGAATGAGTGTAGACGTATTAAAAGGTGGGCAGGTGGTGATTTAAAGACATTGTGAGCTGCAAATTTAAGAATACAAGCAAACAAGAACATAGGAGAATGTTCTATATGCTTGCTCAAGATCACTTTTGAAAAAGAAAAAAACTCTCAGTAGCTTTTACTTTTTTTCATCCAGATTGTGTTGTCAGGCTTCTGAAAAGTTTATCATACCTCTCATTTGCTTTCTTTTTTTTCCCTCTGTTGCTTAGTCTATTGAAGAATTAGAGAAAGAAATGTTGAATGGTCAAAAACTCCAAGGACCACAGACTTCTGCAGAAGTGCATCACATCCTGAAACAGAAAGGAATGCTGGACAAGTGAGTAAGAACAGATAAAACAATTTCCACATACCTCTTTTTAATCTCCATAATTCTTTCTGTATATTTGGTTTTGGTATCTTCATAAAAGTAATAGCCAAAAGAAAAACACTGTAATAACAGTAGATTAAAAGTTAAAAACAGTAGATTAAACAGTTACAAACAGAATAGAACCTGAAAATAATTGGTTGTAGATTGAGCTATTAGTGTGACATTACATCTATGAATGTCCTTCTGTTTGCAGAGTGTATTGTTGCCTTCTGCTACTACAGAAAAGCACAGCAAGTGTGTTTTATGATATGAAAAAAAAAAGCATGAAAGTAGAAGTAGAGCTTCCTAAGGAGCCTGTGTAAAGTCACTACATCTCATTTCATTGTAGGAAATTCATTACTTACCTCCAAGGAGAGAAGCTTGGTGATCATATTAATAGAGTGACTGCCTCCACCACATAGATTCTAGCTTAGATACTGCAGTTCTCCTTCTTAATGTGGCTTCCAGTTTGCTGTAGGTTAAAACCTCCCATCTGCCTCTGTTAGGTCAGGGTGGTTTTTTGTGGCATGAAATCAAGCAGATTGTCCTGGCTTGGTTCACTTGTATTGGAGTCAGAACATTCCTGTAGCCACACACACAGTTGTCTCCTTAGGAGATTAAGGGATACATTTATCTGTTCCTGTTTGTAACAGAGGAAAAATCAGAAAGTAAAAAACTGCCAGTCAAAGAACCAAGCCTTGTTTACTTTTTTTTTTCAAAAGCATTTTTTAAAGTCTAGTTTTAATGGATCAGCTGCATTAAATTATTAATGTTTTAATATTATCTTTGGATGTAAGGTACCTAAGTCTGTCTCCTCAGTGTACAGTAATTAAGCTAACTGCAGAAAAAATTAAAATGTTGGCTTCATTCTTTACTGTTTATGATTCCCTAAATGAAACAGAATACTGTGTTTGAAGGTTGTTTTGTATCCTGTTCTATCTTACAACAAATTGAGTTCATTATAGATGATTTTGGGTTGTGTTTTTAATAAAATACATGAAAACAGTGTTGCTAATTTCCTTTTGGTATGCCAACATATATTTGTCAGTTCTTCATAAAAGGTCTCATTCAACAAGATTTTTGAAAGCACCTTTCAAAGTGTTTTTCAAAACTACTGCTTTAAAACATAAAACACAGTGGAGCAGCCATGGTTTCAAAGTGAAGAGGTAAGAGTTTCATAAGGGTAGAATTTCTTACTCTGGTCCTACAAAACTATTCGCAAGGCTACGTAGAAGTGTGCAAAAGTCAAGGTTCGGAAGAGCCTTGGTAGCAGGGCTGATGCCTATTGATACTCATGGTGCAATTAATTTTTTTCCAACAGTTGTAGTCCTTGCTCTCTTGATGTGCTCAGGCCTGAGACACATTTGGAGTTTGCTGGCCCTGAGCCTGCAGTCAGCCTTGGTACAGGTTTCTCCATGTGAAGTGTGGCAGACCTGTGCACAATAATGTTCTCTGGCATAAGCAGCAGGACTTAGGTATCAGGTTGTGCTTTGTAGTAGTGGTGCTTCTTCACTGAGCTTTAACTGCCACTACTGTACCTAAACTTGTGGGAAACCTGCTTTTGCTTCAGAAGGTTCACCTGTTTTGTGGCCACCTCTCACATAGGCATAGCAAATTTTGTTAGTGCCTACGTGTGAGCTTTTATGGCAACAGCAAATGTAACCCGCCTTCAGCCCAGTACATCATACAAAGTGAGTGATAAGTGAGGTTTGTTAAGAAATGCAAAAGCCATTGTATAATTTTTTTTTCTGCAGATTTCTTAATAAGGGTTTTGCAATCCAAGCAGTTTAGCATGGGATTTGAGAGAGCAGCTATGTGGCTGTATGATAATTTTTTTCCACCAATGAAGTAGAAACAAATCTCAAGTCAGTCTAGTTTGGGGCGGTGGGCTGATAAGAAATGTCATATGTGACAGGAGAATGCGTAGGCCATCATACATGGTGCTCAGTACTGCTCAACACTGAAATGGGCATTACAGATAAAGCTTTAGAGTGACTGGTGGGACACTTTTCCTAAGGAGAAAGTCCTAATCCAGATGTGTTCTCAATCACTCAGAAATTAACTGTTTCACCATCTCCAATGACCTTTATTTTTTATTTCCATTGGTTGAAATTCATCAATTTAAAAAACCATGCTGAAATGGTGTATGGTGAACAGATCAACCCCTAAAATTTACCAGGCCTTGTATCAAAATTGAACTTGTCTGGCTCTTACTGTCTGGGATGGACAGAAAGCAAATACAAATTTCTGTAAAGCATCTTGGCTTTAACAAACCTTCAGATTTTCAGAGAAGCCTGAATAATTTGGAGGTTGTTGGAGACATGGCCAATCTAAAAAAAAATATGAAAGTAGATGTGGAATTTTGTATTTAAAAACCAGGTTTAATTTTGGATTCTTATTAAAAACTTGACCTTCAATGTCTATTTGGGTCTTTTTGGTCATATTCTGTATTATCAATTTATTGCTTAGAAGTACTGCATAATGGATGTGCCAGTAATCCTTTTTAGCCACAGATGGGTACTGCTGTAAGAACAGCCAGGAAAAATGTTTTTAATTTATTTTTTAGATCACTTTATGGTTGTGCCATACATAATGAATGTCTCAGGCTCCATTTTAGCTAGCTAGGCTTCTGAGAGTCGCTCTATTTCAGAGATGTGTACAAGTTTTGTAGTTAGGCCCTGCTTTTCAGCCCAGCGTTTGCACCTGACAAATAGAAAAAATAAATAATTTTTTCTACCTCTCCCTTTTCCCCCTCCCTCTCCTCACCCCTTTATATTTCTTTAATTTAAGAAAATGTTACAGAATAAATGTACACTGTGTTCACTTTCTCCACCCTCTTTCCTCAGGTTTCCACTCTTCACAGCTGTGTATCAAATCTGCTATGAAGGGAGACCTGTTAAGGAGATAATAACCTGCCTTCAAAATCATCCAGAGCACATGTAAAATCCATCAGGCTGTTGTACTCATGCAGCTTTCTCCCTTTCGAATTCATGTCTGGATTCAAGTGGATGTAGCTGTCATTAAGCTTTGTTCAAAGCTGCTCTTAGGCGCCAGGAACAACATGAATGTCTCTGAGCGGGTATCAGTGTTTGTTCCCCAGCCTGGTTTGACACAGCATGCGGTGTTGGCTTGGTGATTGTCCTTTTATTGGCTAACATGCAACTCTTTTAAGACACGCAATACAAAAGTTGCACTACATGCCTGGTATGTATACACAAGTGTACTTTGAGTTTGCTCCTGCGTCATAAAACACAATGCTTTGTTGTCTCTTATTAAAGCCTAGTCCAAAATCCGCTGGCACTTTCGGAAGAATCCCAGTGGTTTTGATCAGAGGCTGAATCAAGCGTGTAACCTTGAAATACTAAGAATCTGTTAGAACTTTGTTCAATTCTGTATACACAATTAAATGTTAACATTTTGCATGTTTATGACTGTATTAATTTAAGCAATGTTAATGCAAAACAAGTTGTAGCAGTTATTCAGGGGGCTACTGGGATATTTCAATGAACTCTAGTGAAGAATATTTTGATTTTTGAAAGTTGTTGAAATTGTCAGGCTACTTTGAAACCAATTTCTAAATGAATTTAAAGTTTTTAATTACACTGTTTTAAAGGGAATATACTAGAAGGGGATCATTGCCTCCCCTTCTGTTTTTTAATCTGTGCATTTTTGTATTTCTCCGTTTCTCCCTTATATTTCTCGATGTTAGGCTCTTCTAGAATCCCATTCCCCAAAGCAAGCCAGAGGTGTTGACTTGGGGGTTCTGAGCCCTAGAGCCTACAGTTCATTTTATTGTTTTACCTATGGTTGTTCTTCACTGCTATTGTTGATTGAGTGATGAAGAATAGCTTTGGGTGTCCACTGCTCCAAGCTGTTCTGCTGTGTTTTTAGCTTAGCTGCAAAGTGTTGGGCTCCACACAACACTCCAAGGAATGTCAGGGGAATTCCCTGGTACAACACTCGCTTGTGTCGTCAGAAGGGTTGTGTGCCAGTACGATGACTGCATTCATTTCAGTGCCTGCCAGCGACTGGCACATCCACTGGGCTGTAGTCCTGATCCAGCCTTCCCAGTTCTGGAGTTACTCTTTCACTGGACAAAACTGTTATGGGTGCTGAATCAAATCCTTTACAACTTATCTCCCAGAAAGCTTCTCAAAGTCATCCATCTCTTTTATTCCCCAGAGATCTCAACTAGGTTTTTTTCAGGAGCCTCTATTTTATCAGGGAGGTTAATTTTATTTGTTATTGGAAAATGTGTGATTTTATTAAGTTTGAGGGCAGGGGGGAGAGTTGGTTTGATTGGTCTTTTTAGATTTTTTTTTAAAGATTGATGCAAGAGAAGATAGATAAGTAAAATCTGTTTTGCTTTTCTTGTATACTTAAGTCTGGGTGGGGGGTTTTGTGAAATATGTGCTAGGTACATTAAGAGTGGACTCCTTCTTCCAACTAGGAGACAGGGTTGGCATTAGAATTTATAGAACAAGACTGCCTATCTGCTCTGAATATCCACACCTAACACCTGAGCAGTATCAGAACTGTTGTTCACTGTTCTCAGTGGTGGTTTTAGACCAGAAATCAAGAGCACACTCCCATCCTGAAACTTTAGGTTGTAATTCAAAATTTGCTAAAACAAAGAGGATTCCTGGGAATAATTGTCACACTTACATAGCCTGGATTACTGAAATAGGGAAGCTTTGGGGCAACTTTGTGTAGACAGGAAGACCCTTCCACTTAGGGGTACCATTTTTTGTGCTCCTGAATTGTTTTGAGTTAATATTTGGAAGATCTCATGAATGTCCTTAGATATTCAGGGATGTGAAAAGTTATTTTGCCTTACTTCTGATTTAGTGCTAAACATAAGAGATGGCTGGAAGTTAAGTGACATCAGACATTTTTGGCAGTTGGGAACATCACTGGCAGAGCTGACCTGGAGCAAGCACTCTGCTTAGACGTTTAAGAGGGTGTTTTAAGGTTGGAAGCACTGTTATGCTAACGCACACATGGAGCATACACTCCTCATTACTGCATAACTTTCAGTGTGTTTGCTTATGCTTTGTTTTGATCTGTTTTTTTAATACCAAATTGGTGGCTTTAGCTTTGTATGTGTACATATACATTATATATATAAACTTTTTTTTTTTACATGCAGTATGTAGGACAGTAGCATTTTGTAAGATACATAAAGGGCTATATGAGCTAAATGTGGTAAATTAATATATATTTTTAAATTATTTCTTTATTATTCCAATACTACTTCTACCACTGAAACTCTCAAATCGTAATTGTTCTTGTTTTGTAGAGAAGCTTATATTCTAAGGCAAATCCAGAGAAAAGGTTTTTATGGAATTCTTTCCTCCCGTCTGTTATGATATTCTGGTTTTCAGACAAAAAGTGAGGTTTCAGTAACTAAAATTGTTTCAGTAACTAAAATCGTTGATTTAAATTTCTGTTGATAGTTCACTATTTGCATTTGCTTTTCAATGGAGAAGCTGGAGAACACTCAGCTTCACACTATGTATTTTTCCCCCCACTAATATTTACTGCTCATTAAGACTGTGACATGGTACTGGAACTGAATGATTAGAAGCCTGCTCTGCAAACACTCTGTTTTGCCTAGTACTGGGATAGTCTTACTGAAATCACTAACCCCTCTGTAAGGGGATCATAAATTTGTAACTAGTTCTTGGTTTATGAACTTAAATTGCTAAGGAAGGCATTACATTCTAATGATACTTACTCAGTTTGCCCTCGTCATATGTACTGATTTTGTTTAGAGATGTTGAATGTATACCTGTTTGAAGAGTTAGTACAAATAAACATTTTTGTCTTGGGAATCACTTGGTTTCTGTTGTCTCATTTTACAAGGCTTGTGATTAATATTTTATTCACTTGATGGAATGTAGATTTTTCTGGTTGTGGTATGTAATGATAGCAGATAGGAGGTTGCCACGCAAGAACATAAATTTTAAAAAGAGCTATTTGGCATCTAGATGTCAGCATTTTCTTTATTTCCATTAGTGATACAATTGTGATGTATTTGACATCTGAAAACAGGTTCTTGTCTTCAGTTCCTTCAGTTGCTGTGGGAGCCACTGGAGGGCACTGGTCGGTAAGTGGCTGATTCCACCTGCTCTGGAGTTACTCTTCTGACCATTTCTGAATTTCCCGAGGTTCCTGTATGACTGCACCTGTCTTACAGTGTGTTCCTTCTATTTAGGAGATGATTATAGTTCAACACCAGATGCATATGTTGTAGATCCACTGGAATTGAGGGAAGGAGCTTGGTATAAAATGCCCAACGTGTTATAACCTCCACCCAAGGCACTGCCTAGCCTGTCATTTGAGACCCTCCCAAGTACAGGGCAACGGCCACTACCTCAGCTGTTGGACAATATGGTTAGTGAGATCTTTCAGTATCACTGGGGTTCCTGTACTGTGTACCCAACAATGTTTGTTTTTGTTGGGTGTTGAAGTTGAAAGACTTTGGGAAGTAACAAGAGCACATTGTGCTCAGTTTTGTGAACTTGTACATCAGCCAGAGGGGTGGGAGGTGTCTCAAGTGTTTATACAGAGAAATGAAGGTGTGCTGCTTAGTGTGGGACATCATACTGTAAAACAAGTATGGTTTTCTTGGTGGCCAGAATAATCTACTGAAAGCCTCAGAGCAGTTAATAAAATGAGAGCAATGTCCTAATCCATCATTTACGCATAGAGATACTGAGAGGAGTGAAGATGGTGGCTCAGCAAACCTGTGCCTGGTTGCATTTTATTCTTAATTTTAAGACAGAATTTTAGCCATTAGGCCATTTCTTGTGGTACTTTTACCTCAAAATTTTATTTATTTTAAGAGTGCATGCAATCAACCAATGGAATAAATATGTAAGTATCTCAAACATACCATCCAAAAGGGCTTAAATTCTAATTAGCCTGAGTCAACAGCAAAGTGAAAACCCATCACAAGAGAATTAAGATGGGCACCTTTGTTTTATATATCTTCTGGAGGGGTGGTGCTTTCTCACTAAATCAGTGCAAACAGGCTGCGTGTCTCTCATTGTCTGACTGCAGATAACAGCCAGGCTGTACAAGAAACAGCAGACAAGAAGTCAGTGTCCAATGGCCTGTGCTGATAGTTCTTCATAATGCTCCCAACCTGGACTTCATTGTAAGCCTGGAGTCATATGAATGCATAACATAGATTTCATGGCAGTGAAATTGGATAATGCTGAAATAAAATGTCCTGGAACACATGGCACGTCATGTTATTAGAAAGCATAAAACTGTTTCGTTTCTGCCTGTCTCCTGGCTGCATAGATTTTTATCCTGTGATTTGCCATGAGCTAATAGAAATCTGAGCACTAAAGGGTAACAGTTCCATTTTGAATAATGGATGAGAAGAGAATCTGCCTTCAATCCCAGCATGTGCAAAGGAGAGGTGTTTGTCATTCAGGTTAAATGAAATACAGTTCTCTGTTCTAACTTGATTTTAGATCCCTACCTTGGGTAAGGACTTTGAGATACTCTTGATCTGTCAGTCTAACCCTGCTCTTACTGAAAACAATTGCAGAACTAGATTTTAAGAGGAGAGCAATAGGATGACACCCACATAATGGTATCTCTGTCAGAGTTCCCCACGTCTAAATTGAATTTACTTACTTGTTATATTTACCTGTTACTTACAGTATCTGTTTTAGGTTTAGCAAAGGGTAATTGTAGGGACATTGGGAACCATTTTTTGATTATTCCTGTAAGTGACTATAAACTGTGAATTACTGATTTTAAAAGTATGCTCTTCCTGTAAGTTATGCTGAAGGAATCAATGAATGATAAACAAAATACCGCTCTGACCTGTGTGAGCAGTCCTGACTGTTTAGGTGGATGTAGCTGCCAGAGTCTGCTCAGTCTAATCCACATTGCACTCTGATGCTAGCGTTGTTGTTTGTTGCTACACTGCATGTTTCCTTTTCTCACCTGGATGAGAGTCATGTAGTGTCCTTCACCCTACAGCTTTTCTTCATGTCTGTTCCAGCTTCCTTCTTATCTTTGTGTAGCTGCACCTGCATGTGGTGTTTTGTAGTGAACCTTAAGAAGAGTTCCTCATATCAGAAGGTGGATGTATGTACATGCTCACACATGCTCATCTACACAGGTAAACCCCTACTTACCTTGCTCTTTAATGTTTGTGTGCACAAATAAGCCTTGTAAGGTGCTGGGAATTTTGCACAGGATTTTAGCAAGGCCACCAAGAGGATTATTGTTCAGCTGCCTTTGCACTAGCTAATGTCTGTCTATCCATTTAAAGCTGTCTGGCTGTGAAGCTAGTGCATAGATTTCTTCCAGCCTGTCCTCAGTGCCTGGGATGGCAGTAAGTCAGGTTGAGGTAATTGAAAACATTGCTACTGTTTCAGGGGAACAGTATCACATCCATGCTGCCAGTCTCTGAAGCTCTGAAATGCTATGTTTGTAAGGAATAGTGCATATTTCATGTTCAGGTGAAAGTAATAGTGACATTAATTGAACTAGTTTGCCCTTTCTCCAACTCCAGGTTTATTATAAACCAAATTCTTGTCATAGGAACATACTTCAGCTCTCTGCGTGATAGATTTTTTTCTGTATGATTTTTGTTTTTGAAGACTTCATGAGTATCTTTCAATTTGATGATTTCTGAGCACAGGCATGTGGTAGGCTCAGAAAGTACAGCCTTGGGGATTTTCAGTTTGCTCTTTTGCTATTTAAAGGCTGGAGAGACCTGGAAAGCAAGCCAAATCTGTTAGCAAGCACTGGCTGGGTTCCTGATCTACATCATTTTAAACACTAGTATTTGAAATGCAAAATCAAACACAAGCACTTGCATCACAGCTGCTCAGGACTGTGAGGCTTTTTTTTTTTTTTTTCTTCTCCTTAAACATGCTGTTCTTTTTTTATGGTACCCACTTCCTGTATTGTTGCATTGAGAAATAAACCTACATGTATTGTGATCCATGCTTTAGGAGGCTCTAAATAACTTGAAAGCAAAGTGAGCACAAAGCAAGCTGCTCTGTATTGTGATTGCTGAGCAGAGCCAACCTTGGCTGTGCTTGTGCTTTGGATTAAAGCCCAGGTTTTATAGAAGTATTTTTAGTGGTATTTTTAAACTAAATTTATATTTTTTACTAATTCCCACTTACCGTGCAGATTTGCAATGGAATGTGACAGAGATGCTTTGGATATTTTGTTGTTTCTGGGCTTTTATAAAATTTAGTGTAGATGTCATCAACATCATTTTCTTCAAGCTTCAAGCTAGGTGGTAATTGCAGTGGTGCTTAGTTGTGCCAGTCTTCCTTTGTCTTTGTTTAGTCTTACCCTCCTGTTTTCTTTATCTGCATTTTTTTCAGGCTGTAGGCTATTGTAGATAAGGAATGCCTTTCATTACTCCCAGAGCTTTAGCCAGCATGGAAAAAAAGGATCAGCATACTGCCATGTGCATTTAGCCTTGTCTTAGTTTGATGCCCAGCAGAGAGGTTAAGTGGAATAAGGTCTTCCAAGCTTTCATGCTCTTGGGTTTAATCCTTGTGCCACACCCATCTTTATTCATATATTGACTGTTTTAAAATAGCAGAAGCTGAAGTTGTTTCTTAGTGGTGTTTCCTGGTGCAGTTCCTCAGACTGCTTTAAGTCTCTAGAGTAGGTGATCACACCAAGATCTTGGCAGCTAGCAATGATCTTTAACCCATCACTGCTTAAGCTTTGTAAAAAAAAAAGCTGCTTATATTGATTCTAATGTATTCTTTGTCCAGAGCCATAGTATCCTACACTTAGGTGTAGTCTGCCTAGTTACTATAATCACTTACATAATTTTTCCCCCTCAGGAATTTTATCTCCATTTTATGAATGACTGTACATTATTCACAGATGCATTCAAAAACTGGTAATTCAGCTCCTTGAAACTATTTGACAGAGGAATGTGCAGTTTCCAGGTATGACAATTTCCAGGTGTGGATTTCCTTCCAAAATACAATGTGGTTGCCTTGACAAGGCTGGGCAAGGCTAGAGCAGCAGAGGTGTTTGCTAGCAGGCACAATTAGCTTTCTGAAAGCAATCAGATTAGAGTGGAATGGGGTTGCACTGCTAACCCTGCAGGTAAATTGTTTTAAGTGTTACCTTGTATGTACTATGTGTGGAGAAGAGAGGGAACAGAATGCAAAGTATTGTATTTGTTGGAACATAAGGCATGAGCCTAAGACAGTTTTAACCAGTGCAAGAGATGGTAATACAAGAACATGTCCTGAAATACAGAAGGAGTGAAGACAAAGCTGTTGAGAGTTGATTGAAGCCCCTTTTGGCCTGTCTGTCAGTCTGTACCAGGAATGGCTTCATGGTAACAGCTTAGTGCAGCAGCGTTCCTTTCAAAACTAAAACCTGGAAAATGTCTCCTCAGAGAACTTAGCAGCTGCTGAAGTAGAAGAGAGATTTCACAAGCACACTTGGTGTTATCAAATTGCATAGAGATAAAACCATTGCTGTTGAAGTTCACTTTCCATTCCATGTATTGTTTCTACAAGCAAGAAATGGAAAACTAAGATGAGGAAAATATGCTGTTCATGCATTATAGACAACTTATACAGAGGAAATACGCACTTCACTCACTTTGCGGTGGGATCATGAGGGTTCATGAAAATGTGATGATGGTTATGAGAAAGGCTGGCACGAGAAATAGCTGCAACTTCCTCAGGGTTGCACATACTGTGTTTAACAAGTGAGAAGTAATCAGAAGTGTTGGTTACCTCCTCATCAGTTTGTGATTTTTCTCAGAGCTAAGCTAAGCAGGATTAGGTCTGACTAAGTAGTCACAGATAAGCCCTCAAAGCAAAGCTCCTCAAAATGCTCTTCCTGAATTTCTTGGAGAATTATCTTCCTTCTCTTTTGCAATTGCAAATTCAGAGCTAGAAGGGGGACCCCTAGGTAATGGCAAGGTAGCCATAACCCTGGGTATTAACATTTTAATGTAATCTTAAAACCAAGTAAGTATTATGTTGCTAGTAGCTCTGCCCTGTTGTCACCAGAGGCCGAGTTTAAGTGAAAATAATTGAGCAAGAACACTCCAGGGACACTGCTGACTCCAGATGTGATTTTATTCATCTAATATAGGTGGGCTGGAAATCTTCCTGGTTGCTTCCATCTGAGAACTTGCGTGTTGTACCCAAGCTCTCTTCCCTAGCACAAAGCCAGCATCACTGTTTTGGGTTTGGGGGGTTTTTTTGTTGCTTTTTTTGTTGTTTTTTTTTTAATTGCTGCTGTAAGCAATCCCAAAGTGAAGAGTAGTGGATGTGGTTACATGACTTTTGAAGAGGCATTGGTGTGAAATGACCATGTTTAGCTAGAACCTGCCACGTCAGCATGTGGGCTGGATCAGGAGAGCATCCAAGGAGCAAATGAGCAGTGAGCAAATATTGGAAGGTTTGAACATCTCTGTTTTTGTAATGTTGGGACAGTAAGTAGGCCCAGAGTGCATGGACAGACAGATTTTAGGAAACAGAATGGGAACATTTGAGAAGCTCAGCTCAGGGTACCTTGTGTTAATTACTGAGTAAGACTAGACTGATTTAAAACTCATTATGTTATAATGACTGGGAACTCCACCAGGTAACCAGGCTTCTCAGGAGTCCTCCTTGAATGCATCACTAAAAATGAGAATGTGGTTTATTGTTACAGAAGTTATATGGTGAATGATCAGGGAACTTAAACTATTCAAGGCAGCCTGCTTGAGCCAGGATAAAAGCATTTCAAGTGGACTGTTAGAAGGAAGTTCCTCGGATTGCTGATCTTGCTGGATGTACCTTAAGGAACCAGTGACATCACTCTCTGAGACTGCTTGCTGTCTACCTGCTTGTGTGTGTTAAATTCACATTTTAAAAAAGGAAATGCATGCAGAGACAACACTTGTGAACAGGAAAAATATTTAATTTTCAAGTCTGCTTTCAGTTCTGAAGAATTAGTCTTATCGTATGATTTATCTCTCTTCAATGCAGTTTTCTTGGGCATACCTATTTCCAAGTCTTTGTGTAGCTAGACAGAGCATTGGAAAGAATATTTTTCTTTCAAAGGAATTATCTGTTTTGAGATCATTAGTATAATATATTGTAATCCAGTAGGCAAATCTCAAGAAATAGCTGATCTTCAGTTAAATACAGATTCAGAGTGTTTGGGGTTGCTGGTGACTTGCGTTGGCAAATTTTTTATTTTCTGTGCTGCCTTTGAATGAACACAACTTACTGCATCTGCTTTAGTCCAGCATTCCTGACTGATTATAATGAATTAGTGGCTTTTTTTGGAACAGCTTGTGTCAGGGGATTCACTACCACACGCACAGGGTAAAGGTAGTTTCTCTGTGTAGTGACCATGGAGCCCCTCTTTGTCACTCCTCTTAAAAAAAATCATTTTCAATCACATTAATGAAGAACTGGGAAATAATGATTTCTTTTTCAAGGCAGAGATCCACAGAGATCAAATACATGGGGGCTGTAGTCCCTCTAGTCCTGCTTCTTCTTCACTTCCCTAGATTCGGAGGTGGATTTGAACTGTATCACTCACACTTAGAAGAGGGAGGCTGAGGATCTGCAAACCCTCTGTTCCCCTCTCCTAGAGAGGCCCCCTTTCATGGCTCCCTTTCTGTGCTCTTATGAAAACACTGGAAGAAACTTGTCCTCGCAGTAGAAATGTCTTCACCAGCATTTTTTTTTTCCTTTTCTATGTGTATTTTTTTCTTATCACTGGTTGCCTTACACTGCATTGCTTTATATATTGGAGTATTTTTGCTGGCTGGAGTACGTCACCTGTAAGTCAGCTGCTGGTTAGATACCTTGAAATACCCATTGAGGTATCCCAGTGTTGTTCATTGCTATTGATGAATATAATTTATTAAATGCTGCATTTTAGCACTGATGAACTGACATAATTCACTTACTCATATTTCCCTTACTTGTGCATTGCACCAAGAAAACCTTCACTAGTGATTTCAGACAGCCCATTAAAGAAGTATTCTAGCACAAGAAGGATGAGTGCATGCAAGAAGTCATGGAATCATTAAGTTTGGACCAGACCTCTAAGATCATTGAGTCCACCTGTTAACCCAGCACTGCCATCTTCATGATGAAACTGTGCCCCCAAGTGCCATACCCACGTGGTTTTTTGAACACTTCCAAGGATGGTGATTCCACCATTTCCTTGGGCAGCTTGTTCCAATGCCTGACCACCCTTTCAGTGAAGAATTTTTTTCTAATATGAAATCTAAACTTCCCTTGGAGCAAATGAAATTTCATCAAAGTAATACCTGGTTTAAATATATCATTGCTAACTTCAATATTTTTCGTTGCACTGCCTGCTGGAACAATGAATCATGAAATGATGACCTCCCTGATTACTCCTTCACTGAAACAGCAATCATAGCATCACTTAAAAAGAAAGCCCAGCGGTTCGGTGCATGACCTTCATTTGCACACACTGATACAGCTCGTTTCCTGGGCCTCTGATTGAATCCTTGTGAGGATGGCAAGTGAGTAATTATTTGATTGGTATATTCAGAGAATCACACTGCTCTTGTAACATCGTGGATTTGATATATTTAGTGACCACTGTTGTTTTTTTTTTATTAGTTGTCTGGATCTATGAGACATGCTTTTGTATGCCTCTGTGTGTGTATATATATATATATAAAATCAGATTTCTGATGTGCTGAGGAGATGAAGGTTAAGCTATCACATCCTCATCTTCATAGTCTTAACTGATCGGTCAATTCCAGGTGAACATGACAAAGAGAAAGGTTACCAGAAGATATCAAATTCTTGTAAATGCCAAGAATGTGCTAACTGAGGATATGCTTTCTGTAGAAAAATCTACATGGAATAGATTGCTCTTAAAAATACCCTCACTGCAGCCAGCACAACCCATGGAGTCTGTACTTTTCTTGATCATTAAGGTGAGCAAACCTCGAAGTTTATAGGAAAAGAAGCCTTTTCATTGTAGGGATGTATGGGGGCATCTGTATAATTAAAAATCTCACATCATAATTGTCTCATGATTAGCATTAAGCCAGACATTTGCAAATATATGATGGACTTCATTCACCTCAATATCAGTAATTAGAGCCACATCCGTCACAGAGCATCCTCTACTTACTCCAAATCTAGTACTGCAAACCACAGGGCTGTGCCAGTTCACATAGTTTAAATACCAGGGATGCCCTCAGCAGAAAGACTATTTTAGCTGCACTATGAGCTGTTAGAAAAATCCTTCCTGGTATGTTTTTCTCGTCGTTCAAAGAACTTAGATATCCTAACTCCAATCAGCTCTTCTCCCAATCTCCTAAAATCCTCAAATGAAAACCTTCCTTTCTTCTAAAATTCTCTTTTCCCTCACTGATCTAGGGAAGAAGCATTATCCATGCTCAGTAGCTAGTTAGCAGGGTGATAAATGACTTGACAGGATAAGCTTTCTCAAGACACGGCATAAATGGAATAAGCCTTTGTTCTGAGGAAATCCCAATCCCTCCAAAAGGCAGCCCATCATCCACCCCCTGAGTTCTTTAGTCTCACACCATGCACTGTTCTCACACAGCCCAAAGCCTGCAATTTCCATAGAAAACTAAGTGAATTGAGAAATTTAACTAAATTTGTCTTTCTGATTCATTTAAAAATCCCAGCAGGTTTTACTAGGCCAGCAGGAGAAAACACACTCTGTTCCCCGTAAATACATGCAGTCATAACAGAAACATTATTCTCTCTCCCCTGTTTCTTCAAACTCCCGCTTCTCTTTCAAAGGATGTTTTTGGGAAGCTAGAACTGGAGGGTGCACTAAGTGCCTTGCATCACTGCAGGTATTTTGTCATGCACTGACGCAAGACCTACCAGGTATCAGGAGCTTTGCATGCTGGTTCTTTGCATATCTGTAACACTGGTGCTCTGAAAGCATCCAATGATTTACAGTCATGAGCAGTATTCTGTATATCCTAAAACACTGGTGCCTGCACCTCTGTGTCCTGCTTTGAGTTGAACTTGACTGTGTTTTGTGCTAGAGAGAATTGTTTCTTTGGTTTTGTTTTATTTTAGGGCTAAGACTGCTCTGTGAATACAAACATCAGGATGATCTTGTTCTTTGTTGCACAGAAGTCTTCTTGTCTAGATGCAAAGATAAACTGCTGATTCGAAAATACCAATACTATATAGCTCAGCTGCTTGCAGATTTCGGGCCACTACAAGGTGTACTGTGTCCTCTGTTAACATTTTCCTCTCCCATTAATAGATGGATGTCAAATGTCCATATTTCACTAACAGAAAGGCTGTGTCAACCAGTATGAGGAGCAGTAAAACGTCTGCCTGCACTTCTCTGCCTTCTCCTTCCACTGTTGTGTCCCCCAAGATCTAGGTCAGTGCCCTGCCAGGCTCAGTTCTCTTCTGTACTTCAGCCCCCTATGACAGAGTATGTATGCTGTGGCACCTTGTCCCAGTCAGATGGCGCCTTCCTCTGCAGATCCTGCAGTCTGCCCACTGGCTTTTTCACTTTCTCTGGATGAGAATTTTTCCACCCTTAAACCTTGCAGTCCATCTGCATAAAATTGATTCTCCCTGTACAGCAGTTTCATTACCAGTTTTCATTGTCCAGACAGAGGGAGATTCATGAGATCCTTTATTCTGCTGCCACTCCAGGAGATGTGTCAGGCATTGGTACTGCATGTGTACTGTACAGCTGGGTGACTAGAGTGTTAACAAGACTGACACTTTATGGAAATAATTGGAATTAATTTCTGTGGTTTCTCAAATCATTTGGGTCATCTCTTGTTGTGTTCTGTATAATAAAGACGCCAAATTTGTCAATGTAAGTCTGGTAGAGAGCACATTTCAAATAAACCTATAGCTTGGAATTACAGATTTTAAATTATGGAGAGTTTACTGTTTCATTTAATAAATCCTTCAAATAGCTAATCATGTTATGTTAAAAAAAGTACATTCAAAAAGCCCCAGCAACAAAACCACTTTATTTTCAGTCTGAATGTGTCTAGTTTCATCTTTTAGCCATAGTGTTTGGTTAGGTTTTTACCTGCCAGCTATATCTTCTCTCAGTACATATACACACACAGCAAGATCAAGTGGTCTCCTCATAATTTGGGATAATATAAGGCACACTGAAAGTCTCAGGCCTATGTCGTGGTGCTGTACCAACCACAGCAGAGCAACATAGCTGACTGTTCATTATTTTATTTAAGCCTGCAAGCAAACTGAGTTGGCTATGAACTCTCTCCTTAAACCTGGATGGTGCTGTGATGAAACCAAGGTAGAATTATACAGCCTTTCATTAATTACCTAAAAACAAAAACGGCATTGACAATTGTTGAAGGTGGTATTTTCCTCCAGCTGTTTTGCACTGGGCTTGGGTGCTGTATAAACATTACCTGCTGCGATTTACATAAACACTTAGGCAAGCACCACCCTTAGGTAGAAAATGCACATGTGTTCAGTGGAAGTGTTTATATTCTCAGTGATGTAATCACTAGTATGTGTTTGCTCCATAATAATATTTAAAAGTCTGTGGTGGACTGCTGACCCTAATGAAAGTATTTATGAGTGTGCCTCAGGGACAGCCTGCCTGGACATGCTCAGGGGCAGACTAAGCTCCTTCCTCAGGCAACATGACACCAGACGCTCTTGAGTATTGGGGTGGCCTCTGATTTGCAGGTGTGAGAGGGCACAGCCACCAGCTGTGCTTGGAGCTGTGCTTGCAGGCTCGCTGGAGAGCAAGACAGCCGAGAGCCGCTGGGAAGCAGCCTGGGAAATAAAATGCAGGCATGGTCTTGCAGGTGCACTATGGAGCTGAGGTCACTGGCCCCAAAGCATGAAAACCACAACTCCTGTTCTGAGAAGATTTGTACATATACTTCACACTTCTCACTACAAACTCTTTGTACTTTGAGTAGATGTGCTCTCTGCCCTGAAGTTAAGCATATATATTCAGTGTGCAGGGACACAGTGTGTTCCAAGTACAAGTCAGCTCTGAAAGAAGTAAGCAATTTTTCCTCACTACAGTATCTGTGACATAGTTGTGTTGCAGGGCTGGAAGGGATCTTCAGATTCCCAGAGCAGATAAAACAGCTGGTGAAAGCCTAATGCAAGGAAAATACACAGCTTATGTACTCTGTCCTTTCTTTTCTTAGCACAGTCTCTATCACCACACAGTTTACTCAGTGAAGTGGGTTTCAAAATTGAAAAATAGAATCTAAAAGTCAGTATATTACTGTTCCCAGCACAGAGTTTATTATCTGTATGGCAAAATATGTTGTAAGACAGCTTTCTGGCAGGTAAAATGACTGTGTGTCTATAGTCAGGACTTTGTCCATATAATTCAGGTAAACTTAATGTAAAGAAAGAAATATTTGTGATAAGAGGGGTACAGAACATATACAGCTAAATCCTGCCTTTTCCTGCATTAGGGTAGTAGCAAGCATCTGATGATAAAATCCCATGCACTGTCATTACTTTGATTGTTGTTTGAATTGGTATTGATTTTATGTTCATTAATTTTAGGTGCCCAAGCTCCAAAACAAAACAAGCCTTGTGTTCAGTAACTCCATGTGCAAACAAAGGTTCTCTATGGATTTGCCAAATAATGGCCATTTTGAAAATATGGGCATCTCACCTATTCTCTCTCTGTTGCAGCAACGTTGGAAGATCCAAGTATCTCAGTCATGAAAACTATATTTTCTTTGTGAAATATGGATTCCTACACAGAGATATTTGCCTTGATTGATCATGTTCCTATGGCACATGTTACTACCAAAGTACAAATCAAGTATTTCTAGTTTGGGTTAGTATAAATCAGCTTTTCCATATGGTTGTAAGCTGCCAAAGGGTAAAATATGTTATAAATTATTTACTTGAATACTTTTGTAGCTCAAAACCTACACTTTGCTAATTCTGAAAAGCCATTAGGAAATTTCCAATCATTTCTTGATTTAATGCTAACTAAAAATATCTCATCCTCTGATTAGCACAGTAGGATGTTAAGGGTGAGAATAGTTGTCCTGGACATCTGACATAAATCCCTGTTCCTTGTGCAAGATCTGAGTTTCATGGAAAGTACAGTTCCTTTCTTGCTCTCTTCTGAATAAGTTGCCTCAGCTTCCTCAGTTCACTTCTAGTTGGTTTAAATACAGTAAGTTTTTTGTTTGGACTGAAACCTGCTGATAATCACTGAAAAATCTCACTCATCTTTCATATGTTAATGTGTTTTACTTACCTAAAAAAAAGTCTGAATGAGTTTGACATTTGAAAATTCTAGGATTTGGGAAGGGGAAAGTGAAGCTGTATTTCAAAACCAGAAAAACAGTTCAGGAAATTTCAGTCAGCTCCACTCCTTGGGCCTGTGAGTCTACTTTAATTAGCACTTCCAGCTGGCCCAATTGTTGCTAAGAAAGCAGTTCCAGAGAGCTCAATCAGTAATGTTAAAAATGTTGATACCTCAGGATTTGAGAACAAAACCAGCTTAAATGGAAGACTCTGTTAATTAGATAATGAGACATTCAGGAATAATCCCTTCACTGAGAAACCTGATAATACTTTTATCCACCATTCTGCTTTTACTAAAACATTTACATTCACCAAATTGCATATTTTTTCCTAATCAGAGTTTACTTCCTTATAGCAGTTGACAAGCAAGAGGTTACAATCTTGACTGGTGTTTAAAAGCCTTGTTGATCCTTCCCCTGAAAGGTTAATTTAAAATAAAGAAAATGGGCCACCTTATTCTCTCTTGGTAGCTCTGTAATAAAAGGTTGATTGTTCAAGCAGCAGCATTCAATTATTCTGTTTCTGATGCTATCTACATGTAAAAAAATCTAGCTAGGCTTAGCTGGTCCCTGAAGGCTTTCCAGTTCTAGCCCTAAGTGCAAGGATGCAAAACAAAAAAATTAGAGCCTCACAATTAACATTCAAAATGTCAAGTATTATGTTGTCAAATTAAAGAATGAAATTTGCTTCCAGGAATATCAGATACAGAAAAGCTTCTGGAGTGTTTACCCATTTTTTAGTGAAACTCATTCTTTGAATATGTTTGCTAGAGAAAAATAAGCTAACCAGGGAAGTCAGAGTGGCAGGCAGTGTTCAGAGAAATTGCCCACAAGTGTAGCCCTCCAGTTCTTGTTGAATTAATCATGATATTAGACCTCTACAACAGACATTGAAAGTGTGCAATATATTATTATAGCTGAAGCAGAAAACAATTGTTTCCTTATCTGTGTTTTTATTTTCCTTTTTTTTTCTCCCCTACAGGAGCTGGGATGCTCAAATGATAGATGTGCAGACCAAAAGCAATGAAATTTATTGCTCTGATTCTGATGGGTGAAAGAAAACCAACACTGACCCTCAAGAGTTTAGGGAGCAAAATAAATTAAGAGTTTTAGAATTATGCATGAACACTGAGACCACTGAATAACATCCTGGAAACATGGTGAGAATATACATCCAGTGTAAAATAAATCAGCTCTCAAAGGGAAAGTGGTGTGAATGGCTCAAACGACTTGGAAATTAGTGTTAATTTTGATAGCAGCATGAATTTTAGCCCCATATTTCCTCGCTTTTACTTACTGATCTTCTTGGTGGAAAACTGAAAAGACAGGAATCTCTCAGAGAAACAGCAACAGGGACATGGCAAAGTAGCTCTGGCATTGGAAGGAACCTTGGCAGTGCTGAATAATCAGATAAAGCACTTTTTACTTGCAAGCCAGTTGAAGCAGGCCTCCAGACAGACCAGTGCACAGGTGTGTTCTGTTCCTCTAAAATACCAACTCTTATTTAAAAGAAAGGGAAAAAATTGGAACACAAAAAACCCCACAATCCTGTTAATGTCACCAAAAAAAAAAAAAAAATTTTGCCAAAAAGTGTAAAATTCCTTGCTTCTTGATTAAGAAGTTGTGTTCACTTGTTTGAGTGTATGGTTTACTAATGGTCTTTCTTTTTCCCTCACAAAAAAAAAAAAAAAAAAAAAAAATTAAGCTATCTGTATATCTTACTGTGTCAAGTGACAGGCATCATGTTCTGATGACCTACAGTTCATGTTTGCAAAACTCTGCCACATTTCTTCTGCCATCTTAAATAGTCACCAGTGTCTAAAACATTTGCATTGAAAGGCTTCACCAAATTGCATATTTTGACCTAATCAGAGTTTACTTCTTCTCCTTGTCAGAGTGTAGAGGGCACAAAGGCTCCACGGAGCCTGAGCCAAGATGCACATTCCAAGAAGCCCATGGAGCCTGTACTGTGACACACTTACACTGTGAGCAGAGGCACAATAATGTGTGAGAACAGTTCCTTTGGGTAATTCATGTTTCCTGTATTTCTGGGAGAAACTCTCCCATACTCCTCCTCCTCTCTCCCTCTGCAGCTGCTGGTAAACTCCCTTGCTGAAAGGTAATACCACAAAATCCAGCCTTTGTTATCCAGCAGGAGAGCAGCAGCAAACAATTCAAGGACAATAGCCACCAGACATGTGGAAAACACTTCATTTTTACTGAACGGCCACAAAATCCTTTGCTAATTAGAGTTCCTGAACGTTGAAACTGCTCGTTTATTGTTGAAACCCCATGGTTTTTGTGGAATGGAAGATCTCGTTAGAAGCTCTTTAAAAAATCCAGAAATGTTTGGGTTTGTTTTTTTTCGAAGATGACACTCCAGACTGGAGTACCTACAAATATAGGTTAAGGAACAGCTCAACACTGCCAGGTAGTATAGGTCAATAATGACTTAATACTTTACATTTCCAGTGACTTTTATGGCTTTTAAAAGTCTTTTGCATTGTTCGGTCTCTTGGTTATTTGGCAGACCCCCATTTCCAGCTCTGAGAGGGCTGTGTTAGCTCCTAGACTCTTGCTCCCCGCCCGCGGCACTTGGCGGTGGTTCCTCTCCCAGGCGATGGCAGCCAGTGGCGACAGCCACCAGCGCGACTCCTGCCAGCGTTCCTGCCCGTAGAGCCAGGGGTGACAGCCCGGAGGGACAATGACGGCCGGCGCATGAGGCTGGACCCTCCAAACCGTGCTCGCCCATGGGCTGTGGCACAGACAACAAGGGCTCAGCTTGGCTTCCCGCACTGGAAGCAGACGGGATCCCACGTGTACAGAAGTTCGGGAGATGGTTTTGAGATGGGACCCGCTTTGACCCTCGCTCCCTAGCGCTGGGGACGCCTCTCACCCCCAGGGCCGCGTCCCGCCCCGGGGGCAGCGGGGAGAGGGCTGGGCGGTCTCCGGCGCGGGCGGCCCCGCTCCGGACCCGCCTCCCCGCCCGGGGCCGGGCGCCGAGCACCCTCCTCCTCCTCCCCCGCGCCCAGGCGGGGGCTGCCCGCGGCGCCGGGGCCACACAAAGCGGCGAGCGGCGGTGCCTCCGCGCCGCCCGTCCGGCGACAGCCGCGCCGGCCATGGAGCCGCCCGTGCCGCCTCAGGAGCAGCCGCCGCGCCCGCGCTCGCACACGGTCACCACCACCAGCAGCTCCTTCACCGCCAACCTGTCGGCCAGCTCCAGCACCCTCGCCTACGACAGGGAGTTCCTGCGCACCGTGCCCGGGATCCTCATGGTGACGGAAATTGTGAGTGCCCCGGGGGCGCGGAGGGGCGGGGGAGCCTCGGCCGGGCGCTCGGCCGCCGCTGGGGTGAGGGATTGGGGTGTTCCCTCAGCGCATCAGCCGGTGCGGCTGCCGGGGGTCCGTGCCCGCAGGTGAAGCGCGGGGAAAGGACGAGCTCAGGGAAGCGAGAGCGGCCCTACGGCGGGGGCACAAACGTCCCGGCTGGAAACTGGAAAAGTAGCGCAGGGCACACGCGGTCTGTTCAGCCTCCCGTAGTATCTGCGGTATCATCACGTCCCGTAGCGGAAAGACGAGTTTTGGCAGACGGGGAACCGAGTTTTGGAGACTTTTCTGTAACCGCATTGGTTGTGTATGCTTTGCACTTGATAGCACACGAATAGTCATGATGTGAGAGTTAATTAAACAATTTATCTGTTTTGCCTAGCTCAATAAAAACCATTTCCTTACGGTCTTACCCCTTAGGTCCACCTGTGCAGAGTGGGAGATGAAATGGCACCTTTTGGGTTTGGCAGTGCATTTGTTTTTTGCAGGGAGTCCATAAGGTATAAATGAACATACAGAGGGCCAAATTCGGTCACTCGCCTTAGTGGTAGGTGATGAACAGCGCAACGCTGGGATTCCTCTGCAGGCCCGTGTGCCCTCAGTGTGTTGAGCAACAGGTACTCAGCACCTCCTCTTAAAAATTATGTGTTTAATTCCACTCTCTGCACTATTAATAATTAAGGGTCTTAAAGTGCTGGCTGCCCCAGCTAGCTTTTTGAGTTTCCTGTGGGAAGTTTTTGTTGTGTTGAAGCTTCAAGGATTAACTTATCAGACCACATTCGTTTTCAAGGCTTGAAAACATTGTGCTTCACCAGAGCAGTGGAATGGCTGTTGGTTTTTCTGACTTCAAAGTTAAAATAGCCAGGCAGAGCTTCAGGCTGATGTGTGATGTAGGACCTCTGGCAGGAACAGTGCCATTGGAGAGGATGCACACTGAGATGCCAGATTGCTGTGCAGGCCAATAGTGATGGGGCTGTGAAGTCAGAGCCTGCTACCAGCTGGTAGCCTGTGTGCCCATGTCCTTGGGAATTCTGTCGATCTCTAGTAGATAGGTGATTGGAGGCTTGTTTTGGCTGTTAAACACAGGAGATGCTTCACTGTCAAAGCTGTGGTAGATCTGTGAATAAACAAGTTTTTGAAAGAATAGCTGCTTTCTTTTCCATTCAGTTAGTAATTACAAGAGGGTTATGTACCTTTCTTGTACTTTATCTGAAGACTGATCCCACTGTAGATTGTTACAGAGGTGCCCAAGGCTCTTCCAAGCCCTGCTGGAATGTCATATATTCATACTGGCTGTGAATACTGGATCAGCTGCACTCACATTGAGCTATATGGCCACAGGGCATGGACAGGCTCTTGCTTACTCTTTGTTGGAAGTGTGCCTTCAAGTTTGTGTTGACAGGTGGTGTTGTGCAGCTTACCTTTCTGAACAGTGATGGTGCTTTTTAGGGGGATTTTGTTTCCTCTCAGCCATTTATAACTCCTGAGATAATTGTAAAATGTGAAGATGAGCATTTCCTGGCCAGCTCAAAGGAGCTGATAGAAGTCTCTAATGTAGATTAACTTTTACTGGTTTGCAATGGTGTGTTTGAGAGAACAGAATACAGTTCTAACATTAAGTTGAAAGGTGTAGGGCAGGTCCTACAGAAGTACTGATAGATAGTGCCTTTAAGGAAATACTTCTAATTCTTAACTCCACTTATTTTAAAGCAGCTAGAGTAGCTGTTCTTCTGTGAGATTAAGGAAAAATGTGTTAGTGAAGACCTTTATATGGAATTAGCTGAAGGAATACCAGTTACTAAAATCAAATAGTGAGTTTATATGTGTATGTGTGTGTGTGTGTGTATGTGTATTTGGCATTGTTTTTGTTAAGCATTTTCCACCAGTTTGGTTTGTTTTTTTGTTTGTTTGGTTTTTTTTTCCTGAGAGAAAATGTGTTTTAACAGACCATGACTAGAGATCCCAAGATCTCTCTTTCAAAACTTGCTGTGCATATTCAGCAGTATTGCAGTTATGTACCTTAAATCAGCCTGTTCTGATTGTTGTGCATTCCCTGTACTGATTGGCCCTTCAGGATATATCTGACCCTCAGTACTGATGCCTCAGCTTATAGCATGATCCTTCTGCTAAGGTTTTGCAAACCTGTAAATAAGACCGGCATGTAATTTAGTCTCAGGAGTTTGCAGCCTGGTAGATCTTTTACAGTCTAAGCTCTGAGCTCTAAAGAACAGCTGCTGTGGTAGGAGCATCCCTTTGCTTCTGGTGCCCCTTCTCTGGGACACCTGTGACATGGACAGGGAAGAGGACTGTTTTTAGTAATATCTGCTATCAGTGCAGCTACTCATCTGCCAGATCCCCTGTCCGTGTTAAAACTGATCTAGGGCCATTAAACCATGGTGCTAAATGCTCTGAGAGTTTGCACTGTGGGGCTGCAAAAATATTTGATTATTGCTGCTGTCAGTCAGCGATGTGCATGCAACAAGAGGGGTGCACTCTGTTGAAACTGGCCCTGAAACTGGAGCTCTTGTCTCTGTGTAGGCAAAGGGCAAATCTATGTTGTTCTTTGACCAAAGAGAACTGAAAAGCAGAAAGTTACCACATAAATGAAATATTCCACCCCTTAAATGAAGGATCTTGATCAGGTTTTGCTCCCACTTCCCTAATTTGTGTACTGTGAAGATGAATTAACTGCTGTGTGGATTTCCATGTGTGCTGGTAACCAGCCTACATCTGCGCTGAGACTGTGGTTTAATGGCACAGTAAATTCAGCTTAACAGTTCCTGCTAAGAGATTCTTTGTAGTCGTGCAAAGCACTGGTCTGCTATTAACTCAGTCTGCTGTTTCAAATTTGTTCAAAATGAGTTAGCTTTATAAAGACAGGTTTTATGATGGATCAGGTATTATCTATCTATTCTATTTATGAAGCTGCTTTAGAGCCTGTGTAGATGTGGGATCAGGCTGACTGTGCCTGTTCAGCAGTAATAGAGTTATGTACCCAAACCTGGTTCGGCTTAATTCTGTAATGCCTTTTGGTCTAGCACTGCACACAGCTAGCATGAATGAACTCAGAAATGCAGCCTGAAGTGTAGGCTAGATTACCTGGTGCTGACAGATTTCCATTGCCTTCGATGTCTGCCTCCATGACCAGAGCAGGTGCAAGGTTTCCTGCCACTCGCTTGGAAAGAACTGGGGTCAGTTTATTTCAGTGGAAAAAGCAAAATGGAAAATGCCACTGGGTTTCTGAGAGGCCTTTGGAAACTGGCATAAAACGTAAGGCTGTCCAAAGCACTTATATACAGAAGTAGTGGTGCTTGCAGGAGCTTCTGACTCTGGAAACTTGGATTTACTGGCCTTAGTTGGCCATTGACTACTGCAAGTTAATTTATCTGCATCTCTCTAACTGCTCAGAATGTCTCATCCGTTCGTGGAATATGTGTACTAATCTTTGTAAGAAGCACTGAAATTCATTTTTGAAAAGTAGTATAGAAGATGTAAGTGATGTTACAGAAAGTCTTTAAATGAGAAAATGAGATGTCAATTGCCTGGGTTGACACTGAAGTAAAAATACATAATTTAAAATAATTGATACTGATTCCTACAGTGTAGCACCACCAGTCCCCCTGGAGGATTTACAGTTTCAAAATGAGCAAGTATAGTGATTTCTGGAGATATCTTTTGAGTGTTTCTTTTCTGCAAAATGATTGCCCAGAAAAGCTACGTTTATCTTCCTGGGACTTTTATGGCCAAGAAAAATGATGGCTAGTGACCTTCTCAGAGCTTTAAATCAGCTTCTCAAGTCATGCATTATGGATCACTTTGGGGAGGTGGAGAGTTTTGTGGTTGCTAGGGATATAGTTATAAAAATATTTACTTTCTAGCAGGATGACATTGATCTCTTCGGACTGTTGCTTCACACCAGTGTATTGCTAGATGGAGTCTCTTGTAAAACTTGTACTACTGATTTTAAGGCTTGTGATGGCTATTTGACCTTGGCAAAAACAAATACTTTTATAGCTTGGAAAGGTTTAGAAGATTGTTACTCTGCTGCTGCTGCATCTGAGAGTTTGTGATGGTGTAAATTTTGGTAAATTGTAATTACAGCTGCATTTCTTTATGCTGTTCTATGCACATTATTCTTTGAAGTGCCCAGAATAAAATAGATGCTTGAAATAGAAGCCTGATAGGAAGATATTTACTTTATTAGCACCACATAAAATTGCAGTTCAAATTTGTTTCTGGACAATAAAAATAATTTTGATCACTGGTTCATTATTCTTCTTCAAATGTGAGACCTTTGAAGGTTTAATTCATAAAGGAAATATTGTTCACTTTGTTTATTCTAGTAGACTAGTGACCCTCAGACTATTAAATAGATATTGAAAGTTATGTCAGATCTAAGATATTGAGGTTGCCAAAACCAGAACTGGAAATGTGCAAGTGTTTGTTCAGTAGACTTTTTGCCTTTTTCTTTTTCCTGAGATGCATCAAACTCATCTACAAATATTCAGGTGTTGAATTAATTCAGCAATAGAGTAATATAAATGTTAAGAAAAACAGAATTAATACACAGGGGATGATCTACTGTGAGAAAGCTAAAATACAAAAATTGTACTTAAAACTCTCCTTGCATTTAGCTTTATCTTTCAGCCTTACAGCCTCTCTGACTGCAGTTCAAAGTTTTATGTATATATACTATCTTCCTCCTGCCCTCCCATTTCTTGGAAAAGCTCAGAAGAATAGCTCAGAAGCATGGAGGGAGTTCCAAAGAGCCTCTTTCCTCACCTGAGTAGCAGCAAGACTTTCTCTTCATTCAGGAACAGTAGAGATTTTTTCTTATAATGCGATTTTTACTCCAATCGTAGCATGTCTGCTTGCAAGTAGTTGACAACACTGAGCTACCGCCTGACATGTTGAACAAGTGCTTTGCCTAGAGGAGATGTACACAAACATGATCTTAATATTATTCACTTTGAATTACTGAATGGTAAAAAACAAATCCTGTAGTGACTAGTCAGTCACTTGATCCAGCAGCTTCATGCTCCTATGCATGAATAAGAAAACCTACAATAAGAAGTCTCAGCTCTCTCCTTTGGTTTCAGTCAGCCACAACTCTCGCTGAAGTCAGGTTTCAGTTCTGCCTTTTTTAGGTGCTGTTGTTCCACTGCTAACCCTTAGCTGTCCTTAGTGTGCTGAATACACACATCTGTATGATTTCCATCCTCCTTTAGGATCATGTAGTTATTTAAAGTTCTGCTTCCTGTAAGGTCTTTGGTTTCCTGGACAAGATCAGAGTGTTGCCTTAGGAAGAGAGAACTGTTTGGGGGACACAAGAAAACAGAACCTTTTGAATATGCTCCAAGTGATGATAGAAACAGTATTAGGGCTAAAGTGGCAGGAGGGTGAAAATGCCTCTTAAACTGAATGAAGTTATTTTACCAAAGGTCAAAAATGTAAAATATTCTCAATACGTCAGAGTTAAGGTACAACATGTATGAAATGTCATTATCTCTTCATGAGAAGAATGCTTTAAAGTCATACTTAAATATGTACTTTGTTGTCGAGTGGATAGTCAATATAATATAAATCCTTCCTCCTCCCCCCCCGAACTCTAGAAATTATTTTTCTCTTATGCCTGCAAAAATTCTTATGCACACAAACTTAATTTTAAATGATCTTTTTGTGCTTCAGTGGCCTGTGTCTGTGTGATAGTGAAATGTGCAGTCCTCCCATTATTCCTAATGGAATAGGCAGAGCTTCCCAGGTGCTTAGCTTTAGCATGATCCCGTGGCTGGGTGTGAGTCATGAGGGTAAATGCTGAGGTGACCATCTTTAATAATCTTTTTGTGCTTCAGTGGCCTGTGTCTGTGTGATAGTGAAATGTGCAGTCCTCCCATTATTCCTAATGGAATAGGCAGAGCTTCCCAGGTGCTTAGCTTTAGCATGATCCCGTGGCTGGGTGTGAGTCATGAGGGTAAATGCTGAGGTGACCATCATGGTCTGATATAGTTAGTCATCATGATGATATAGCTCCAAAGAGATTGTGGCTGCATTCCTGAAAATTGCCTTTTTCCAGATTTGCGCACGAGTCTCAAATCCCTGGGTAATCGTGCTATGGGAAGACACTGGTAATACCAGATACCTGATGGAGATACCTGATAATGATGGAGACATCTGATAGTGCATTTTGTCCTAAAATGAACTCAGATCCTGGACTTATCTGTGTCTCACTTCTTTGTGGTTGTTAGTTTGTTGTTCAGTTGGGATTTTTTTTTTCTCCCATTGTGTTATATTCTTTTTTTTTCCTCTTTCTGCACTGTCATTCCTACTTTCTGTTTGGAATTATTTATTATAAACTGTTAAGACTGCGGGTTAGAGGATCTTGAAGTAGTGTATGCCTATCCCTGTTTTCCTTGCAGTGTATGATGAAGAGGTGTATTTGTTGGCAGTGTAGTAAGAATGTGAGCAGGAAAAGAACACAGAAAGAAATTGTCTACAGGTCTTGCTGGATTCTTGCAAAAGCATTAATGGCCCCCATGTTTCTGAGTCCA
Organism: Irena cyanogastra; assembly: GCA_013397155.1. Lineage (NCBI taxonomy): Eukaryota > Metazoa > Chordata > Aves > Passeriformes > Irenidae > Irena > Irena cyanogastra. The sequence goes on from VWZV01014206.1 coordinate 1,420,781, forward strand.
TTTACAAAATGCTGCTTCTGGAGCAAAAGCAGATGCCTTTCACTCCCTGCCCTTTGGATGGGAGCACTCCTGTACCTGGGGAACCCGCTGATGTGTCTGCTCTGCACTATGTTCTGAACCTCCTGTGTAGCACCAACAGGCAGGGTTGGAGCAGCGATGCCTGAAAGATTCATCATAAAAATTGAATTCTCACACCCACAGAAAAATTCTCGTGGGGACTCTGAACCCTTCAGAATGGGAAGTGTGGAGGGAATGTGTTGTTCTTGTCTGTTGATTGCCTCCTCATTCAGCCTACTGTTCTTTCTTGTTCTCTTCTGGGAATAACAGTGCCATATATTTTGTTTATAATGGACATGTAGATAAATATGCACATATATATATGAATACATACACATGCATATACACACACACACACACATATATATATATATATATATACATGAGTTTTAGCTTAATTTTATTTGGATAAAGTACATACTGTATTGTGTGATATTTCCAATCTTTTTCCCCTTTGAATTCCAGAAAAACAATAGAAAGCATGTCCTTGCTCTAGGACCTAGCTCTTTTTTTTCTAGGGTCAAACAGCAATAATAGCTTTTAGCATCCATCAGGCCTTTGGCAAGGTTCTGTTCCTGTGGCCTGAGCCAGTTCCCCATGGAAGCTGCTGGCACTAATTCACCTGCCTCTGAAAGGACCAGACCAGGTAAAAGGCTCTTGAAACTCCAGTGAAGGAGGGACTGAGTAAGGAAAGAATCAAGTCACTGCTTTCTGTGGCACCTGGGACTGGTCCAAGGAAAGTTGGATGTTGTGCTTATGTTAATGAACTCAGGCTGAGCTCTTGGTCCTACACGCATTAATACAGTATCCAGGCTTTGCCAGACCTCTTCACTGCACAGGCTTGAATCAGTCCTGGGCGTGACTGCATTTTTGCCAAGCTAGAGCACAATATTGAGTGTTTACACTGACCCTTTTTGCAAGCTATGGGTGTGCAGATGACACTGATGGCAAGCACAGGTTTGCTGAGAGAAAAATTTTCAGAGCAAAACAAAACCAGTTTCAAGAAATTGGTATTGTTAGAGGCATGCAGTCTGTGCGGTTTGTTCTGGACAGCCGCAGTGTTTCTGGTCTGATTTAAGATGTGCTAAAATCAGATTTTGTAGAATTGAGACAAACTAAGTAGGTGTGGTAATAATCAGTAAGGTGTCAAGTCTCTGGATATATCATAATCTAGTTATGAAGAATAAATAAATTGAAAACATCCCAAGTAGGACCCTGGAATGAGGCCATATGGGAAAAACAGCCGGTCTGATCATAGTCTGGTAATTGCTTCTTGTGTTTAACTGGTAGCCTAATGTGGACAACTTGAAAGGAAATCTGTCAAGAAACCTCTGCTTTATACCTGCAAATAAGAACAGTTTGTATCATCAGCTTTAAATGCGGCTGCTGTGTCCAGGCCTGAATTTAAATAAATTCAAGATGACTCTGTCTTTGCACAGATCCATTTATCCTACCCTCGAAGCTGTGCAGCTGCTAACAGGCTCCCTTTTTTTTTCCTTTCATTTTCCTCTTTTTTTTTTTACTCTCTGTCCCTTTAATATATATTTTAGCATATGTTGTCTGCATTCAACAATAATGGTATTCCAAAGGCTTCAGTTCCTATGGCAGGTAATAGCTGAATGGGGCATCACAGTTTTGGGACAAGTGTGAGGAACTGTAGGTGAAACTTAAAAACAGAGACAGTGTTGCAGGCAGGAATTCAGCACTGAGGGCCAGTGGAAGAGGTAAAAAAAAAAAGCCTCTAAAAAGGTAAAACCTCTACAATGTGTCTTTAAAATGACACTTCAGCTGATAACATCAACTTTGGTTGTGCCCAGCCAGAGACAGCCACTGTAGGGCAGACTGACAAGGATCAGGTGAGGAGAAGGTGAGTCTGTGATGGATGCCTGTTGCTACTGCTGTGGGTTGGAAAGCATAAACAAATGCACAGTTGTCCTTTACAGGCTCAGGAGACAGCTATGATACATGCTGGGGAGAGTGGTCATATAATTCAATCCTTAGTGGGGGAAAAAGAGACAAAAAAATGATAGCATTTGTGCTGATTTGGTTGTAGTTTAATTTTTAAACTATGATGTACCTTGCTATCAGGAACCCCATGTGCTGTTTCAAAGAGCTTGCATGTGTATAGGCACTTAATAATTAACAATTAAAAAATATTATTATGTTATTAAGGGCTTGGAAATTAAGAAGCACCAAAATTAGTTTCACCCTGGCACTGTTGGTTTCATATTGAATTGTGTGCAGGTACTGGAATCCAGTCAAAACCTGCTTGATCGTGTTTTTATCAAGAAACTTCAGTCATGGTCACTGCACAGAAGAGCTTTTCTGGGCGTGACTGGGATATTGTGCACACAGCATTGGAGGAAGTCATGTCGTGAGTAAGGAAAGGGATTATTCAAAGGGAGAGGATGGTCTCCTGGCTAATTGCTTCCTTGGAAATTTTGATTTTTATCTTCTGCTTGCACCACGGTGTTCCTATGGGATGCTAGACAAGGCAAGTAAGCCCTACATTTCACTGTGTTCACTCTACTCCTTGTTTTCTGAATCCCCAGCTTTGGGTCTGAGTTGCAGAAAAAACAATTATTCTCAGATGTGTTTGAAAGTCAGTAGGAGCTCTGTGTTCAAAAGATGCAAAATGCGGTGCCATAATAAACTCTGTGGGAAAAGATTTTTCCAAAAATTTGGCAAGAATTGACTTTTGACTCTAATTTTAATGCACTGTCTAAAATTGGGATAGTATATGACTCTATGTCACAGAGATGTGTTTAATAGTTTATTGATCGACTTGGGGGGCAATACAGATAACACAGTGTTTTTCAAGAGCCCAAGCACATGCAAAGCTCTGAATTGCAGTTCTGCAGGCCATGCAAGTAAACAGGCAGAAAGCAAAATAGGGGAAGGCATTAGTTCTGAAGGAGGCTTTTCCTTCTGTTGCTGCATGCAGGTGGTGATGTGGAGAAGGGGAAAGTATGTGGTCAGAAAATTATAGACTAAACCATAATGAACACTTAACCAAGGATAGAATTAAGATGTGTGAAGAACTTGTTTCTGGAAGTGTTGCATACTTAGCTGCAAGTATTTCAACATGTTTGTGTCTCTCTCTCATCCACCCCTCTGTCCCAAGTCCTAATTTTCCATCTCTCTTCTGTGGTGGGTTTGGTTTTTGTTGTCTCCTCGCCTCATTTCTTCAAGCCCTCTTATCCAGCAGCTCAGAGCAACTTGCCAAAGGCCTGCTTTGCGTGATTTTCATCTGCTCTTCTTCAAGCCTGACAGAGATAATCAACATAGAAAATGCAGCTCCTACACTAAAAATTTGGCAAAATGTTGTTTTAAGAGAGGTGGAGTTGGGCAACTGAAACAAGAGGATCTGCTCAGTATGAGACATCCATCTTTAATGGTTTCATAAAGCTGTGGGTGGACAAAACTGTGAAAAATACCAGAGTATTTTAGAACAGTATTAGAAATACTGGTAGTGATACAGTGATTTAGGAGGTTGTTGGTGAATATTGTGACATGTTTAGTTCTTGCATTCATCCAGAATGCAACTTTTTTAAAAACAAAAGGCATAAAACAGACTGGACAGAGCTGGATTTTTTTGAGACCAGCTACAATCTTGTGGTGATCTCAGTGGAAGATGAAAAAGGCTGAAAAGCTCTTCAATGTAAGAGATTCAGGCTGCATGGAAAAGCAAGATCCCTGCTGGAATTTCTGATTGATGCTTCAAAGCCTCTCTATGTGCATAAGCCATGTTCATTGGACTGTGCAATACAGTCACAACAGTTATTGTGGATTGCCAGTTGACCTCCAAGCTGAAAATATTTCCCCTTCCCCATGCTGTTACTAAAATAGAGCACAGTACAAATCAATACATTAATTAGTGTTCTTTTTATTTCTCCTAATGCATGGGAAGGAGTTTGGATGCCAAATAAAATTCATTCTTGACAGAAAGACAGTTGTCACTGGGAAACTACTATATTTGGTTTGGGTAAACCACAATTCTTATTTTACTCTTTTGAGTACATTCTTATATTGCTGGGATTTAACTTTAAAAGGCAGTGTGCAAGAGGAAAGTGATGACCTACTTGAAGAGATGGCTTCTCTTATGGTGTGTTTTCTGTTTGAAATATGAGCATCCATGTAAAGATGTATAAAACTAATCTTGAACAGACAACGCAGGCCTGTGGAACTGTAATGATGAAAGTTGGTGTGAGTGAAACAGTGATAAACAGCTTATATGTTACTAGGTACAATTTCATTGTTCTATTTGGTATATTGAAAGGATTTTTCTGTTTAACTTCTCAGCAAAAATGGTAGGAATCTTAGCCAGGAGAATGAGGTTTCCAAGCAGTTTTTTCAAATTGGGAATTTCTTCCTAGACTTTGGCAATCATGAAACGTGATCAGACGCTTGTACAAAGAACTTGACATTCTCTTTATGCAGTAACAGACAACTATCTAGCAAATGTTTGCCTGAAGTAAGCAAGTCAAGATAATGTGTTAAAGGTGAGATGGGGTCTCTTGTAAAGTGTTTTACCAGCTCAAGTTGAAATTAAAGTGAGAACACAGTGATAAATGAAAAGAAATTCTCTAAGCTTGGTTACATCTAATTTTCACTTTCTTATTAAGCTGTATAGTGGAATGCTAGTCTTGAGGGGTAAAAAAGAAAAAACACAAAAAACCTCCAAAAAAAAGCCCAACCCACCCTATACTATGCCTGAAGTAATTTTCACCCTAAAAACTGAGCTTAATTTCAAAATGCCTCTTCAATTTAGGTCTCAGTTAAAAAAAATGGTGGAGAAGTGAATTTAATAAGAACGCTTAATTTTGACTTGCATTGGTTGGTGTTTCTGTAGATTGCATATTACATGGACAATGTACACAAGCAAGAAGATGACCCTGAGAACTGGTGCAGATACGGTCTGGATGAGTTGATGGGAACAAAATCAGATTAAGGTCTAATGTACACAAACAATATTGTTATGAAGAGAAGGTTATAATGAATCAGTTCTTCATGCTATTAAAACCTGTTGTGAATTTCCCATTGACTTCAGTCATCCCGACATATCTGCACATGAAATGAAAAGAAGATGAAAGCCAACCTACCGTGAAGTCTGTGTGCTCTAATCAGGGCTGGCATTGTTTGTCAGGCTCCCCGGGGCCAGCAGCTCCTTTCCGAGAGTCGTTTCCTATCCGCCTGTTAGCCTTCGGTAAAGGGTGGCTCTGCTGTTGCTTCCGGTCAGCGCTGGAGAAAAGGGTATGCCCAGAAACTTTCCCCACTGGTTTCTTCTGCCAGGGCCACGGGTTAGTCTGATTAGTCTGATCACCTCCCTTTACACCTTTCCTCTCCAATACTCCTATGTGGAGCACTCGCTGTCAAATTAGATTCAGATTAGAAGGAGCCTGATTAACAGCTTTTACCATTTTTGTGTTGACCTGTTGTGCTAAAATTGGCTTTGGGAGAATAAAAGGCACAGTTAAGCAACTTCGTACCAAGGTTACCCCAAAAATTCCCTGTCATGATCCCTGTTTCTTGTGCACAGTTTCTTTGGCTTGAACATCTAGCTGATAGATGATGAAAGGGGGAGCTGTTCAGATCCATTGCTTGGACATGCTCTTTTATAGCCCAATTGCCTAATTTATGTATTTCTTCAAAGCTCTCTGTAGTCCAAGAGATAGTTTATTTTGTAATGAAACACTGATCATTTTTTTACATCCACATCGTGATTCTATTAAATCCTATGTACCAAAACAGCTCAGCATCACAGCTATCAATCTAAATTTGTTTATTCAATACAATAGGTGGGTTTGTCCCATAGCTGTCCTGCCTTATCACTGGATTATCAAATGATATATGCCTTTTCCCGTATCAAAGACAAATTGTTGTGCATGCTGTGCTCTTCCTTCTCCCTTTGTGTGAATTAGCAAAGCTCCCAGCTTGTGATGTCTTTCAGTGCCCTAATTCCTTTTTGGTTTCTTGGCTGTATGTGCTAAGACCTGTAATATTGTTGGCAGTAGGAGATTACACTACATGCCTCTGTGTGCACATTTCATCATAGTGGGCTGAGTTTTCAGTGTGTGTGGATGTGGGCATTTTGATATAGCAATAATTCCTAGCTTGAAGAAAGGGGTATCTACAAAGTACTACTTTTTTAGTACTACTTTATATATATGTATAATTTTTCTTAAGTTATTTTAAGATTTTTCCCTTTTTGATTTGAAACTAGTAATATCAGGCTTTGTAGGGAAAATATATCTCTGACTGCACACAGACTTTTTGAACAAAAAGCTGCCATGTCATTGTACAGGCTTTCCCTTCCCCCTCCAGTGGGAAAATAGGAACTTCTGAGGGGGCAGTAAATAGCTGAAATACTCAACACAGAACACTTGAACAAAAGGCTGGTAACACCTCTTTATTGTATCTGCACTATTGTCATTCTAGGGAAGAAAATATTGAGCAGAAGAAAGCCGTGATCCAAATCTGAGGAAATAGAAAGGGGAAAAGGTGTGGAAGTTAGCTAAGTAAATATAATTTAGTTGATTGTGTATATTGGGATGCTATAATATAAACAGCACTGCAGGAAAAGGCTTGGGTTTTTCAGAAGAACCGTTTGGGTGGGAAGGGCAAGCTGTAAGCTTGCATAGTGATGTGGAGGCTTTTTATTCAAAAAGCTTGTGTGCAGTCAAAGATATTTAGGATGTTTTTCCCCCAGAGCAAGTGCAGAGCACACCCTCACTCTGCCTGTAACCCCTTGGCTGTTGCTACCTCACCTAGAGCTCTCCTCCCCATAACCTTGGAGCGTGTGCTGCATCACTTGCTGCTCATGAATCACAGCTCACATGCAGACAGCCTATGACAAAGCCAGTGGCTGCATTTTGGGATGTTGGTACTTTCAGCTGCCTGCACGTCCCCAGCTGCTGACCCAGTCATGGTTCCCCTCAGCTCAAGCTGTGACCTGAGTGCAGCAGAGGTGGCTGACTCGTAAATTGGTAGTGGAGTCTGACAAGGTGACTGCCCTCCATTTGTCTGCCTCTCTCATCAGCCAGTGGTTGATGCTATGGGAGCCTTGTTCTCCCTACTCACATCTTGGTCTGTGCATGAAACTGTGCCCTGAAACAGAGCTGATGTCCTGGTCTGCTCACTGGGCTTTGGTAGTGCAGGGGATGAGTGGAGGTTGGATAGATGGAGAGCAAGCAGTGCTATCTCAGTCCAATAGTTTGATGCCGTGCTGAGGAGATTTCCCTGAAATTTAGAAGAAAGTTCTAGCCTGGGCTAGGACTGTGGAAAAGTTTGGGGGTTGTACCAGCTTTCAGTCCAACAACATGCTTGTCTCCCAGAGGAAACTGCCCTGCTGACAGAGGAGCTGGAAGGAGAATGTGTGGGAAATACCTTACCACTAAGAGGTGTAATTGCTCTGAATGCTTTCAGGCATGTGAGATTCACTAATCCATAGTAATCTCTGTAGTTTGTAGCCATTCTGACATCTGTGAGCTGTATTGGGAAATCAGATTTAGAAGAGAAATGGAATCAAAAATTCTTGAAAACTCAAAATATATTAGCTGTATTGTGGGGACAGTGAAGCATGAGGGAATGCAGTCAGAGCAGCAGCTCTTGGCATTTCTGTGTTTATGCATTACGGGAGGCAAATATAGAATTTCTGGTTTCTGGGCTGATATCTCATAAATGCAGACAGCTGACAAGGTCTCCATGCCTTGCTGTTCACTGCAGTTCACATTCTAGCCTATGGTGATACCACTAACCAGTGATTTGTTTACCTCAAATACACTGAGCATTAGAGTGCAGTAATTGAGGAGCAGCTTTGTCTGCAGTCACCCTCGCAGGGCATTAACCTCTGGCACAAAAGCAGAGCAAACATCTGAGGGACATTAAATCATTTCTGCTCACATATTTAAATCTGGATAAGCCAATGGATTGAGGGTTTTTTTTTTCCTTGATTGGAGACCTTTTTTCTTGCACTAGAAAGCTGGCATTTGTCACCAGTTGTTCTGTTCTTTATTTACATAAGACCCATTGAAGCAGTTGGAGAACATTATACCCTGCCCCACAAAAAAGCATGTATACTTAATTTATGACTTTGGTAGTTTGAATTTCGAGTGTCAGGTATCCCACAGACCTTGTTACTTTGTTCTTTTATGCTGCATGCACTGCTTGAGCATTTATTATGGACAGCAGACAGGCTGTGGGAAGTCCTTCAGGCTTGTGGACTTTTTTTCTTCAGAACCTTGAAAATAAAGTTATGGAGCTTGAGTAAAAGGAGTTCTCTAAAAGCATGACTGATGAGTAGAGTTGTTTTACTTGTTTGGCCAATTTCTTTTTTTTTTCATTTGGCATTAATATTTTCACTTGCATATTATTCTTCATCCTAAAGTTGCTTTAGTACCCTAAACATCTCTGCAAAGCATTACATGTGGAACAGTGGTAACAAGCCTTAAATAGGCCTCTGTTGAAAACTTAATTCTGGATTTGTTTTTGATTCCTTCAAAGTCAACTCTTTCTACTACTACCACAAAAAGAATAAAGAGAAAGATAAAGCAGAATTTAAAAATCCAATGTAGCTTGTTACCAGAAGCAATGCTAGTATTTGTGATTATCTCTTGTTCAGTTGTGTCTCGTCAACAGTTTTGAATATGGCCCTTAGTCCAAAGTTATCTTTGATATATTGGTGACAGATGGACATTTTGGAAAAGGACATGGCTTGAAACTGGCTTCAGAAAAATTCAGATGAGAAATGGGGCTGGGATTTTTTACCAATGAAAGCAGTAGACATTACAGCAGCTTTTTTGAGAGACAAGATGAATTTTGTCATTGCAATGTCTGTGCCAAGGTGTCATCTCTTTCCAAAAAGCATGTTGTAAGTTGAAATCTTTATGCCATTGGGAACATGGCCAAAATGGTCCTTTCTGACAGTGAGGTCTTTTAACATAAATGCCTCCAGAGCAGCATATGCAAGTGTTAAATATTTATAGGCACGCAGCTCTTCTATGTTGTTATTGCAAAGTGTACTCAGGAAAGAAAGCAATTTTGCCAGAGAAGGAAAAGGATTTTTCATTGAGGTGCTTCTACATCATGTGGATCAGTCTTTGTAGAATCCTTAATCTTTACCTAAAAATGTGAATCATAGTCCTTAGGGTTGGATTATTATACCTGGGACTCAATATGGAAGTAGTCAAGAGATACAATAAGCTTCTAAATAGGCAGACAACAACAGATCTAAATGCAGACTTCTTTTCTTATCTCATTATCATCTTATTTTCTCCTCTGTTTGTTAGGCAAGGGGAATTGTTTCAACTTTTGATGACTAGAAGATTTTGTCTCACAGCAAGAAAAAATTCTGTATGGTACAAAGTCAATTTTTGTGTTTTTCAGCTGTGGAAATTAAAAGATACTTTCAGTCTAAAGGTTTTTTTGAATTAGCAGTTAAGGGTTTCCTCCTGTTCAAATGGATGAAGAATGCAGCAATAAATTTTCATAGCAGATACTCCCTTTGAATTTTCCATTGCATCATATCTGGCTTTATGACTTTGTATCTTAGCTATAAGGCAAAATAAAAGTTATTCCCAAAGAAGTAATAAGCTTCCTATTTTAATGTAGCAGCTAAGACTTGTGAAACAATACTGCATGCCCACTAATTATAGGCATTTCTATTTACATGGCCTAACAGGAAGATGGAGATATAAAAATAGCAAAGAGCCCAGCGACATTATTAATAAAGCAGCTGTACACAGCATTGTTCTCTTGTAGACACCATTTAAACAAAGTGAAAGACACAAATAATCAGTCGTAATTCATAGGTAACCATTGTTAGGAGTTCTCTTTTAAAAATAGTTCACCTTATTAATGTAAAAACGATGGCAGAATGACTTTCGGTGCATGTGAAGTACATATCCGCAAAAATGTTAAAAGTAGCTTACAAAATCATTGCCATTTATTGAGAAGCTGGTATTTTTCTACCCTCAGGAGCTGTATCCCTTCAGGGGAGATGGGAAGAAAGATGACAGAAACTTTCAAAACTTCTTTCAAAGGAAGAGTTTGTATGTCACTAGAAGAGGCAATATCAAGGTCGAGAAAGACTTTTCATGTATGTGATTTTATCAGATCAAATGAACAAATCCTTCCTGCCATCATGCTCCATTAAGAAACAGTAGTAGTTGTAGTAATAAAAAAAGTAGTAAATAAAAGCCACATTGGAGAAGACACATTCAGACAGACACAAATGCCCCTGTATCTTTTGAATTCAGAATCTGCTTCTGCCTTTTTCCAGTTTAAATAATAAAAGAAAAAGTAAAATGAGATTACATACAGTTACTGCAGTTTTTTCTAGTTTTTTCTGTACAAGGACAATCATTTCCTCACAATGCACTTCCCAAAAGCAAGAAACAACCATTGTATTCAGTGAACACAGCAGGTTAAGCCTGCACATTTAATTTCTGTAAGTGCTTTATAAAGGAGAAATAGTATTCAGAACTCAAGGGCTATACTGTGGTCTTCACCTTCAGAAATACGCCTCTACTGCTTGGCTTGAAAGCCTGTAGTCCTTCTCAGAAAAACTCTCATGTGTTTATGAGCCAGTCACTGTGTTTGTGTAAAGGAAAAGGAATATGCTAAGCTGTTTGTCTGTCCCACCCAAGCTCCTGAGCTGGAAGGGGGCAACCCTATCCCAGAGTTAAACTACAGCTGCACTCTGGAAGTCCTTTCGGTCTTGAGAAGAGATGTGAAATTCATCATCAACCAGCATTCTTGGTGAATGTGAGGAAGCTTCTTCCTTTGTCCAAATCTTAGCTTCATGTCTCAAAACAAGAATTCAAAAAGCCTGCCAATGTGGTTTTCCTTCTTTTTTAATTTAAATTGCCTCAAAGAAGCACTGCAAGCTCTTTTAAGTGCTTCTACTATGTAGCTGATGTTCCTGACTAATGTGAGCTCTCACATTATCTAACGTAATATTATAGTATGAAGATATAAAATTTAAACCAATTAAATGATATGGCATTGTATGCGTGCGATGATAGGTCTCATCACAAATCAACTCAGTAAATTGCCCCTACATCTCATGTGGGTCACATAGGATTTATTTTTACTTCTCTACTGCCTGTATGGAGACAGAACAGTTTAGAGGACTAAATTGTGTTAATTCTCAAATAAATCAGTTACAGCTTCTACTCAGAACCCCAAAATGTATTAATATTTGAATGTTAAATAAAAAATCATTCAGCCTTGTAGTTTCACCAATTTAGATTTTTAAGCAGGCTTTTGAAAAGGAAAAAATATTGGAATATGGAATTTAATCACTACTTTTATATCTGAAGGTGTTTGTACTGAATCTTCCAGTTTTTCCTCAAAAAAGCCATCACCTCTAGAGGCTGCACAAAAGCAGCCACTAGGAAACAAAGAAATGCATATCCTGTGCCTTGTGTGTTTCTGTGTGACTATTCTGCTTTGTAATTGCCTGCTTTAAAATTCATACTTGAAGGCGTGGTTAAATGAAAATTTGCTCAGAAAGTAACTGAAAAGGCAGATCATTTTTTATTTTATTCTAATGTGCTATTACTTTACATTCTCCTTTCTCTGCTGCTGAAGGGCAAAATGTAGCAGCAATTCCAGTGAGCAATTCCCAGCTCCATGATACTGCAGTGTTTGCTGTAGCAGTACCACTTCACAGTTTCCTGACAGGGCTGGGAGGAGGCAGTGAATTTGGAATCAACAAGCATTTCTGCACAATATCACGGTGTTTCTCTCTAGGAAATTCTAGGTGGTGAGAGAAACCCCTGCCACGGCCGGGCCTTGCTGAAGTGGAAGGAAAAGGGAGTGGCAGCAGCATTCCTTTCAGTAGCATCCCTCGGGATTGTTCAACAAGAGGCCAGGCAGTCTCCTCCCCTTGGTGTTTAGATGCTCTTGTTGACCTTTAGAGATTGAGCACTCTGGAGGTCATTGCCTTGCACTGTGTCACCCTTCCAGAGAGGTGAGTAAGTGCTGCTTAGGCCAGGCTGCTTGTATCCAGTAGCATTTTATTTTTACATTACCCCTCTTTATTTTTACATTACACTGTGTCCCTGATGGAGCTACTGATAGCAGTAACCAGTGTGGTCTCAGCCAGCTGCAGCAGCTCCGAGCTTGCAGGTCTTTCTCCTGGTTGCCCATCTCCCTGTATTCTGCATCAAGGCACTTCTTTCAGACTATAGAACCTGATGGGCTGTCTTCTGCTGCCTCGTTGTAGATTAAATAAGTAACACTGTGATACTAAGTTAATGTATGCATAGTATACAGTAACCCATATAAATGACTCTGTGTGTGCAGTCCCCAGGCAAAACACAGGACTGACTTAGAATTTACAGGCATGGATAAGCAGTACTGTGCTCCTGAATGCAGCCCTCAAACTCCAGAGCATTTAATGTGGAAAGTGCCCTGGGACAAGGACCAATCTTTATGCTTTGTACACATTTTAATGGCCTGTTAATGATCAACCTCCATTCTACTGAGAAGATAAATTTCATGATGATATAATTCAAGCCAGATTCTTCACAGTTGCTTGAGATTATTTCTTGTAATTCTACTTTAGAAAGAAATGATATATTGATGTGGCATGTAATCATCTCATCCTATTCTATTAACACTTCTACATCTTCCAGTCCTTGGTTGCCAGGGTTTTTTGCAGGAAAGGAAGACAAGTTAAAACCAGAAGTAATGGATCTGGCCAGTGGTCTGTTTAGCTCAGTCTCTAATAGTCACTGATACTGAAAACTTAGGGAGGAGTGTAAGAAGGAGCATGTACTGCAAGCTTTTCTTCTCTGTTACAGTTTTCTACATTTCTAGCAAACTGCACATTTAGGAATTTCTGGTGCTGAAGATTGCTGACTCTCCTGACTGTCATGTATGTATGTAATATATACAGACAAGGCTGACCTGGAGTGTGTATGAGGTTTCCTATAGCATTCTGTGATTTGGTATTGTAGTGTGGGGTTTTTTTACTTCTTTTTGATTTTGTTTTGTTTTTAAAGACCATTTCATTCTGTTTACTTTTCATCTTTTTGTGTGATAATTTAGCAGGATGTTTCTTGTGTCTCAAGTCCTAATCTGCTCCTCACTCCCCTCTTTATGCCACCTGACATTCTGCAGACTTCTGTCATATCTTCCTTCAGTTTTCGACAGAAAATTGGATCTGTCTTTTATTCCAGTTTTATCTTTCTTTTCTTGTAGGAGCTGTCCTCTGTGCCTTAAATAATCCAACCGAATCATTTTGTAAGTGGAAGGGAGGAATGAGCAGAACATACTCAATGTGTGGGTACACCATTGATTTATAAAGCACTCTGATATTTTCTCTTTGGTAGAGGTTTTTATTACTTTTATTTTTTTCCTAAGGGTTTCTAATCTTTCATTATAAGGCTTTGATGATGTGAACAAAATTTACAACCTGAACAAATTCTTGTTTCTTATTTACCTTTTGAATATCCACTACTCTGGTTATTAATAGAACTTCCTGAGAAACTGTAAGAAATCTGTTGTAGTGATTTCATAATTTTGATGTGGTATCTGTGTTCTCCAGAAAACATCTCTTGCTTTTTTAATATAAGCTACCTCCTTAAATTTACTGCGTTACTGGTGTTAGCTCTGGTCTCACACATTCCATGCATATTTCTCAGGTGAAGCAACCTGTAGTGTGCTGCTGGCATGGACAGCACGATTTCCTTACTGACTCCCACCCCTGAGTTATTTTTCTGGGATGCCAGATGCAGTGAGACGGAGCACCATATCACAGAAGACTCCTCATGCATGGACTGCAGTAGAGAAGGAGTGCCTTTACCTTTTCTTAGTGGTTTACACCTTTTTAGTAAGTGGAGATTACTAAGGTGACATGAAATTGGGTGTGCTACTGCATTTTGCCCAGATGCTGTTGTCTTTATGCCTGGGCAGTGCCCATTCTGATCAGAAAAAAAAAGTTTCTCAGTTGCACGCCTCCCTCTCTCTGCTCTTCCCAATGAGACTTTATCATTTCTTGGGCACTCCTGAGTGCTAGCTCTGCCTCCCAGTGTGACTCCTTTTGGAGGTGCAAGCTGATACCCTTATTTACACACGCTGTGGCTGGTTCAGTGCATCCTCACTGCATGGCTGCTCTGGATAATGAGCGTCACCATCTCAACACCAGGACTGGACTTTCTTTACTCACGAGAGCTCACACATGAGGAGGTCTGGTCCACAGTTTTTTAGGCAGAGTTGCTCTTGGACTCTTTCTGGGGGCTTTGGGGTGAGTGTGGGAGGACTTTCCTGCTTTGTGGAGCTGTGGGAAAGGCAGCAGAGCTCTGTCAGCCCTTGAAGGGCTTTGTCTGAAGTCTCATTCCGGAATAGGTGTGTTCCCTATTGAATGAAGTGTCTGCCAGAAGGCTCTGACCCATTTCAGTCTTGAGTCAGGAGGTTTTCTGACACGTCATAGGATTTGGACTAAACTCTAGGGTAAGAGAGTTCAGTCTTTGATGAAGCCATACTTCCGGAACACATTTTGGCACGTGCTGCTTCCAGCAGTTTTCTTTCTTAGGAAATCTATCCTAAACAACTCTGAGGGGGGTGGCTCTCTGAAGAGATAGCCACTATTTCAAGCCCATTTAGCCTGTAGTGAGGATGTGTGCTGGTGCTGCCACAGAGCCAAGAGCATGAGAGACATCTTGAAGACTAGTGGGAAGATTCAACACTGAAACTGGTCGCTTGAAAGTGATTAAACAGGTATTCAGACAATTTTTGGAAATTCTGGGAAAGTAGAAGAGACTGAATTTTGGGCTTTTATTAGGCAGAAGTGTTTTCCAAGCTAGGAGAGACTTGAGACCTGTAGCTGCTGTTTAAGTTTGATGCTGAGGGTTGTACTGTGCAAATTATAAAATTGATATGTCCACTATGACCACTGGCATGCTTCTGCGAGCACTGTGGATTTTAAATTTTTTTCCTAGCAAGGCAAAGCAGTGCAAAATCTAATGAGGAGGGGACACTAGTGAGTGGCTGATGTCAGCTCGTTGTAATGTTTGGTGTTTGAAAAAAAAAAAAAAGTTTGAGACTGGGAAAGAGAAGCAGTAGGGTAAGGTAATGTATTGATTAGATTATTGCAGGGTACATTTGCATGGCCCTTGAAATTTCAAAGACACTTAAGCAAGGTTCTTATATCTCTAAAAATTGTAGCTGAAAAAACTTTTTTTGATTTCCTCATCTTTTCACCTTTACTCAGTGTTAATAGAAATATTTTAAGTTTGAATCTTTCCATTTAAAAACATGCTCATCACCTTTTCTCTGACTGCAGCATAAATAAGATTTTTATATTTTGCATTTTAGTCTGGATTGATGTTTGATTTATCCAGCAATTACAGGCTTTCACCTTGTTTTTTCTTATCCTTTTTTTTTTCTTTTTTAGTAAAACACATCAAGTGTTCTTATTTTGACTAGTTTGTGAATAAACCTACAGTTGATGTTGCTGTTGTACCTGGTATGGAAGTGACCCTGTTAAAGTTGCTTTGGGAAGACACTCAGATTTGGAGTTACCCTAGTGAAAGATTTATATATACACACACACGCACACATATCTCTATATTTTGTTATTTTGAGTGGTCCCTTTCGATTTGCAAGGTTGCATTGAATGGAAATTGCCCTGATGCTGCAGCTGGGCGAAGTGCCCCTTTCCTAAAGAAAAAAGCAATGATTGTGCTCGCTCTAGTGGCAGGAGGCGGAATTGTTGTATGTCATTTCATGGATGATGTGTGACAGCACAAAAATTCCGATTTAAAGACACTTTTAAAATGCAGAGCAAACATTTACTCCATTTAGCCTGAGCTGGAAAAACATTTAAAAAAAAAAAAAGTAAGTAATTCTGTATCTGTAAATAATCTGCAAATAAATAAATAAATCTGTAAAATAAAAACAGCTGGAAATTATACAATTACATCTGCCTGTTCCTATGACTTACTGTCCTGGACGTGTTTTACAGGAACCGTAGAGGGAGAATTCTCTTTTTCTCACTCTTTTTTTTTCTCCTTAAGAACCACACCAGCACCACCATCTTGGTATGTAGCCAAGGGAGAAAAGGATGGAGGTTGAGACATTGACAGGCTGCTTGTGCTGCTGCTAAGGTAGCTCCTAACCTGTGATTTAGTAATGAAGTAATGATGTGCAATAATTTAGAATGGTCTCTCTGTCTTCTAGTCATAAATCTCCTTTGCTAGGAAGAAGAGGCAGGATGTCTTGCTTTCTCCTTGCTGAATGCTGTCCATGTTTAGGTGGCTTTGCATACAGGAGGCAATTTGTGCTGCAAATGCACAGCTCTTCTAGTATCCATCTGCCACCCTTTTCATCTGTGCCAGTAGCAATTCCATATAAATCCTGCAGTGCTTATGGTTGCAGGAAACACCTCTTGGGTAAATGATAGAAAAAGCTTCTGACAAACATGCCAATTTTTTTTTTTTTTTAAAATAGGGGAGCCTCTGGTTTTTCTTCCTCTCAGTTCTGCTACAATGAAACTTCTTTTATTGTGGAAAAGATGTATACACATTTTTTTAACCGTGTTGCTGAGTTAACCACTCAGGAGAAATGCTGGAGATTTCCAAACGGTGGTGCCACTGGAGAGGAGTTATTACATTGTAGCCTTTTTAAATATGGGTTGCAAGCACAAATTTTCTTCTGCAGTTTTTGAGCTGCTTTAAAAAGCAAACTGGATACACAGATTCAAGCTCACACCTGCTTTTATACCTGCTGACTTGTGACAGGAGACAAGAAGTGTCTCATGTACTAACAACAAAGCCCTCTTTTTTAAAGTGACTGAATAATGCGATACTTCTGAAGTTCTCAACACTGCAGAAGAATAATGGCGTTTATTTAAGGGTTTTAATGTGTAATTAAGCATCTAATTTTAAACCTGCACTCATGTTGGACTTTGCTACCAAGTTACTTCCTTTTTATGGTATCTGCCAACTGCTGAGGTATGCATTAGTACATTTGATGTATTAATGCATTTTAGTAATGGAGTTACCTGACCAAACAGCAGCCAAATGACCATGAAATAAATGTCTGAGTTGAAATCAGAACCTGCCATAAACAACAGAAAACTGCTTGCCTTTATCTTGCACTGACATCCCTATTCCCACCTGACTTGAAAAACTGGACCCCTTATAGTCTTAGGGCCCAGCATCTCCTCTCATCCATTAATGCATTATTTTCTTGGGCCTTCTTGATGCCTTTCCCTCCTCCTTTCTTGGGCTCATTTTTTCCAGAATAGCAGTATGTTCCTGTAATTCTAATTAAGCATATTCTGACTTGCTCATAAATTAAAATCAAATACTTAGCCATCACTAATATACTCTAGCCTACCTGGTCATAATGAGATACAGGCCTTCCCCAGTTCCTGGGTGGAGCCTTCTCCCTTTTCTTAGAGCTGACCTGGAGCAGTGAAGGTGGCTGTGCACCATCTGTGCTCTCTGAATTACTGCAGGCACTCCTCAGCTGTTGCTGATCTTGGCTGTCCAGTGTTGCTTGCCTATCACTCACTTGCCAGATTCTGTACACTGGATGCTCATTGAGATGACATTTGAATAGATCTCACTTTTTCCTAGTGGGGAGGTGTGATACCAAACCAGTAGGAGAAGTGGCATTCTCAGCTCCAGCAGATATAGCAGCATCACCCAGTTTGTACTGATCTGTTGAACAGCAAACCTGTCATGTAAGGGACAGTCAGAAAATTACGAGGCAGATGTTTAACACCACAGAAGCAATCTCAGTATTTAACATGCTGAGAATACCAGCTAATCATGGAAGGCTTGTCTAGATGTCTGGATTCCTTTGGCTCCTGAGGTATTTTGTAGATGCTGATGGCCAGTGTGAACTTTAAATCAATTTGTTGTGTGTGTTTACATATGCAGCGAAACCATTTGCCATATAATTTAACTGCACAGAGTGAATTGTTGACCATGAGCTGATCTGACCTTTTCAGGTCTAATCAAGAAGTCTGAAATATTATTTTAGCCTGTCAGCTCCAGTAATATGCTGTAAGAGTATCTGGATCTAACTGAAAATGTCAAATGTGCTCTAATATGCAACCCATCAAAGTTACGATGCAGGAACCAGTTAAGAATATAAATCTGTAACATCTGTGGTGCATCTCAATTGCCTGGGTGAATTGTTCTGCCATTGATACAAGCTAGCTAAAAACGTGGATTAAAAGCAATTCTTCAGAATACATGTGAGGTGTGCAGCCTAAACATTAAAATGATCTTGCAAGAGGGTGATAACTCCAGGTTAGAATACTACTGGAAAGAACAGGGCTCAGCATGAATAGTTGTGCTCTAGGGAATATCTTGCTAGCTTTAGTGTGTGGTTACATAAGATTAGTACTCTCTGAGTAAGCTCAGAATTTTCCTTTTTAATTTTAGTAATTTGCTGCTCATGAAGACTTTGCTCCTTCAAATAATAATCCATTATATAAGCTGAGGTATCCTTATCAATCTTATTGTGTTTAGTAGTACAAATTTTTCATAGTCTCGTGCATTTCATGAAAAATCTACTTCTATATTTAAAAGTGTTCTAAAACCTAACACTTATAAACATAGTATTTAATGATTTTTTTTTTCCCCTCACCTTCAAAATGTCTGTTCTTGTATTTTATAAGATATTCAGATCTAGGATAAATCTACCTTTAATAATTATTTATCAAGCATGAGATCAATTGTTTATCAGTATAATTTCTGGATGATGAATTTAAATCTGGATTAAAGTGTGTGGGCGTAATGAAAAACAACTTTGTATCCTACAAAAATAGTATTTTTTAGCTAAATAGTCTATCAAAATTCTTTAGCCTTAAAACACTTGTTACACTAAAATTGAGTTGTTTTTTGTCTGATTGTGAGTAGTTCATGCAATTTGAGGCGCTATTAACTGAATTGCTACTATTAGCAAAACGTTGTTGGAAGTAGAATTAAAATGAACTATGGGAAGCATTGCTGAAACGATAGCTTTGCATTGAAAAGAGTGTGTTTTAAAGGATCCTCTCGACGCTATTTGAGCTGTTCTTACTAGGCAATGCTGCCCTCCCCTGGTAAGCTGTGAAAAGCAGGAATTTTTATCCCAGTCTGAGTCAGTTCTAGAGCTTCCTGTTGAAAAGAAATTGGTGGATTGGTGAAAACAGTGGGGGAAAAACGCTCTTAAACAGACCATTATATGCTTTCTCTCTTAAGAGAGAGAGAAAACTCCAAACCAAGCATAAAACATTTGTGCAGTGCTTTTATCTATGCATGATGCAGATGCAGATGAATGTACAAATAATATACATCGATCTGCTGTCAATACATGGTAGAGGGCTGAATTAAGTTTGTGTGGCAATTTGGAGGATGAATTGAAGACAAAATAAACAGTTGCAAGGTGGTAGGAGGACCAATTACAAGAAACTTTTCATTAACAGGATAGTTTTGTTTTGTAAACATGAATGATAGATCTCTAAACATTATATATATGTTCAGTTCTGCAATAGAGAAGTAAATGTGACCATGGCCAGCAGCTTGCATGGGAATAGGATCATCTCCTGTGCAAATGAAGCTGTAGCAAAACCATCATCTGCTCTCAGGCTGTGTTGATTACAAATATATCACCACCAGCTCAGGAAGTCCCTTCACTGCTCAGTCCTGAGAGCTGAGGAAGGTAGTCCAAGGAAATATTACTGTTCCATGGTCTGTTCTTTAATGTATTTCCTCAGGTGCCTGGTACTAACTGCTGCTGGAGAGAGATTATTTTGGTAGAAGGTTCTTTAGGCTGTGCAACTGTGGCTGTTACGTGCTAAATGAGTTGCTTTTTGCTTTAATTTTGTAATCTTTCCATTTCTTACTGCTAGATAATTTCACTATAGTCCAGATAGCAGAAAGAGCTAAGCCCTGTTGCAAATGCAGGAATTTTAATTCCCACATCTCAGTCTAATAAAGTGTGTGGGGTGGGCTTTGCTGTTTGTTTGTTTTTAAGGTATAAAATATCATTTTCTTTTTATGGTTACAATTTTTCTAATTGCTGGGCAAGTTGCAAAACACACAACTTTTTTTTTTTCCTGTAGCATATGACTTACGTTTTGCTTGCCCCTCATTCCTTTTAATGCATTGGAGATCACCTGACACTGGAGAAAACTGGAGAGAGTATGTTAAAACCACTGGTTTGTGTATTTCTTCATGTCTTAGATCTGAACAGACTGCCACATCAAGAGGGAGGTTTTTCCCCCAGACTGGTTTGCTTGAGTGTGAGTCCTTGTCGACAACTTCGGGTCAAGTCACCTGGGAGATGTTTTAAGAACTGTGGAATATAATGACATTCCCAATCTGACTTGCTCTTCTCCAGTTACAGTTATATGTTGTGGTGTTGATATTTTACTACAACCTTTTGCAGTAAGGTCTAGGATTTGTTCTGTCTGTGGTGCCTGCCAATCCACAGAGCAGGTGTGGGCCATTCTGGGCTCAACTCCAACTGGTGAGTTACCTGTGACTGTGGCAGATAGAACCTGAAGATCCCAGTGGTCTTTCACAGGCTGTTGTTTCTAAAGTGACATTGCTGGCAGCAAAACAGCAGTATTTGCCTGCATGCACATCAGCAAGTTAGCTACAGTAATCAGTCCTTTTGGGAGCTAGCTGTGAAACCACTGCAAGTATGGCTCCAAAGTAGTTAAAGGTTGAGCTAAATCAACAGATAAGATGCCTTTCCCTTTGTGACACCCTGCCACAGTAAAACCAGTTTTATATGTTCTTTTTTGTTAGATCAGTATTTTGCCAGTGCAGCATCCCAGTTCAGCTCATCGAATGGTTCATATGAACAGCTGTGGTGTCACCCCTTGACCTCAAATGAATCTATGAGGTCTAGAACTGTGTAACAATTTTCTTTCTTCTCCATAACTTTTGCAGGTATTGGGGCTGCTGGTGTGGACCCTGATCGCTGGAACAGAATACTTTCTATATCCAGCCTTCGGCTGGGTGATGTTTGTAGCTGTGTTTTACTGGGTTCTCACCGTCTTCTTTCTGATCATCTACATGACAATGACCTACACCAGGATCCCGCAGGTGCCATGGACCATGGTGGTAAATATACACATTCTTTGTTGTTTCAGGTTTGCTGGGTTTTGAAGAGAATAAAATATTGGTGCATTCTACATGTATATTTAACCAACTCTACTTGTACTCTTTGCAGACTTTTCCCTGATTGCTGTGTGGCTGCATACCTGCAGTGTTTAACTTTCATACTAACCAGACACTTTCAAAGCACTTTTTCTATGATGTTTCACCATTTTGTTCAGCAATTGATGTAGTGACTTGATTTTTAATGTGTGTGTGACTGATACTTACGCACAGTGACCTCTTTTTCTCTCTGTAGTGGTTATGTCCCATGAAGAATGAGTCTGTCGCTGCCTCTGAGCTAACAGACTTGGCCATATGGCTTAAACAGCAGAAATCCCTACTGGAATCAACACCATGCGTTAGAAGCAGGACTTGGGCTCTTAAAACATGAGTCTTCCTCTGCTAAAGTTAAAGCAAGGATAGTTCAGGGGTAACAACAGTCTCACAATCTGCATGTAGTCTACTGTGAAAATGGTGCTGAAAATTATATATATGTAAAATATGTACCATGTAATCCTTTGCTTTGAGCTCAAGAGTTAAAGCAAATCAGATAAACAGCTACTGTAATTACAGAAAAATTTCACAGGCACTTAAAATGCAGATCCAGTTTTTATGGTTTGAGCAAACCTGGCCAGTTCTCACTCTCAACAGTATATTTTTGCCTCATTTGCATAACAGCCTGGTCTTCAGGATAGTAGATCCTAAAAGTCATTGTCATATCAGCCAACTGGCTATTTGTTACCCATCTAAGAATCACTATAAATTTTATCTTTGCATTTGTTGGATACAGTGAGATACTGTTTGTTTAGGGTTTTTTTAACAGCTAAATATTATTGACTAGAATTCTGTTATTTTTATGATGAAATGTATTTGACTTCTGTGTTGCTAACAGCTTGTTATCAGCTATATTGTGTATGTGACTAAAATTGAATACTAGAATACTCTCCTCTTTTAGAGTTCCCATTTGCTGCTGCAATAAATAGCCAGCTATAGCAATTACTAATAAGAACAACCAGGATTATGTTCAGATAGCTTCTCTATTTTCGAGTTTCATAACCAGCAATTACCATTAAGGCTGTAACACTGCTATAGAAATGTTGGATTATTTCAATTACAGCAGTAATGTGTCTGGGTACATTTAAAGGTGTGAGGTTTTTTTTTTTTCTCCATTGCATTACATGTAAGTAAAGTACATTCAAAGGGAAAGCATCTTTATATCCATTTGAATAAAGCTTTGGTCATTGCCCTTCTTTCATCAGTTGAATGCTATTATTCAGACAACTGCACATAAATGAGCTGCCCCTGATCTATGTGGTAGACAAACTGGAATATTTGATTTGTTTCTATTTCGTATCAAGTATATTTCTTGCTCTGAGTTCCAAATATATATGTACATAAATGTAAGTCCAAAAGGTAGTCCCCTTTTATATAAAAGGGTCATATAAAGAGAAAATAAATACAAAATAAATAAAAGCTGCTTGTGTTACAGCTTGTTTTGCCCTAAGGTATTAAAAGAGCTTTTGGGAACAGCCCTTGAATTGGTCCTCTGCTGCTCCTGTATGGCCAAGAGGAACCTTGAGTCTCTTTTCAGAGAGATGCTTTTAAACTCTTTGTTGGAAAGAGCATGACACACACCTTTTTGAGTGAGTTTACACTCAGCTTTACCCTATTGTCTGAAGAATCCTGAATTTCAGTATCTGCCAGTTATTTCTCTGCTTCCTTAGGCGACAGTAGCTCAAACTGTTCCTATTGTATGCAGTATCCAAAATTACATCTGGACATCTCTGTCATAAATTCACTTTTTGCAGCTTAAGCACATTACCAAATTGCTTAAGATGCAGTTACTTTTACTGCAAATTAAACCAAAAGATGTGCTTCAAAACTGACTCTCCTTCATAGTGCAAGTTTTTTGCTAAAACAATCAATGGAAGCTTTTAAAATCTGGTGAATTTGAATTTAAGAAGCAGATGGTAATTTAGCATGAACCATTTGGTTTGAGTAATATATTGGCAGCAAAGGTCCAATCAGCTTGTGCTGCATTCCATCTTCCCCAACAGTGTTATTTCCCAGAGCAGCACTTCGCAGAAATTATGTGCTTTTTTCTTTTTTCTACATGACAAGATATTGCAGAGATTTGTAGCTTTCCAGGGTAATTGAGTCTTTTTGGAATGGGAAATCTGAAAATAACAACAAATACTCTAGGTAATCAAATTTGTAGTTTCTAAATCAATGCTTTACAGAAGTTCACCAGAACCTGCTAATTGTTGGCATCACATCCTAAAATTGACAGTTCGATATTTTATTGCTGTACTGCCCAGATAAAACAAGGGGTGAGATCTGTGGATAGACATAGTACCTTTTATTAGACAAACTGATACAGGTGAGAGGAACCCCACTCATTTGTAAGTGCGTGAATCAAATCTCAAGTGCCAGTCCTTGGACTCCATCTGAGTGTTGAGGCACTCCCCAGCCCAGTTCCCTGCAGAAGGATAAGTGGATATTCTTGAGCTGCATTTTTTTTTTAGATTTTGCCAAAGCTGGTGAAAAGTGAATTAAATTGTGGGTAGTTGGCATAAATTCCAAGCATCCACTGGGTCACACGGTGGCAATTAATAAGTTGGAGTTGCACCAGCTTGGCAACATTTAGGCAACTAGAGCAACAGAGTTAGAGGTTATATTTATGTGATACTCCGGAGTGCAAAACAGGGGTCAGAAGATGAAGGGAGTTGACTATGTACAACATGAGGACCAGGTCTATATTGAGTTCCCATTCCTGCAATTGTAGCTAGATGCAAAGCATGTCAGAGGCATTCCACTTAAATATGGCATCAAATTTGTGTGCCTTAGACAAGTGGCAGAGTGGAGTTTGAGGGGATTTACCTTTTTTTTTTTCTTGACAAGAAGAAACTTCCATGACCAAGTAGTGAAAAAGTAAAGGACAAAGTATTAAAATAATGTACTTTAAAAAAACCCTCATACATTTTTCTCTTTCATCTTCTTAAACATGTTCTCTCTTCCTTTCCTGTTTTTTCTCACATGTAAAAACCAAACGAACTTTTTGCTTGCTCTCTGTAGTGTTATGTGAGGTCATTGTTATCTGCTTTGCTTCTTTCTTACTAATAAATAGAAGTACCCTGAGACATTAACTTTGCCTCTTGAAAGAGAAAATGCAGCATCTACCATGGGTCTTGATGACCTATATAGTTCAGTCAGACTGTTCTCTTCTTTGGATTTACCTGTTTCTTTCTCCTCTTAAAAACAGGCAGAAGGGAAGGATACTGAGAGATGGAAAAATACAATTGAGAAAAAAAAAAAGTCACCCTCTTTATCTCCTTCAGTAGTGTAGAAAACAAAGTTTGGGAAGCTTTATGAATACTCACTATATGCCAGGAATTATTGATTCCTATCTTTGTGTAGATTAGAAATGTAATCAAAGTGCAGTTTAGTCTTGTTTCTTTGTTTTGTTTTTTACCATATAGAGTCATATTCTTAATGCCTAACCCTTAGGTTGTGGTAACCAAACCGAGTCCTTATTTTCACTTTTGGAAAATCACAGCATGCCAACTTTAAGACTTTTCTGGATTTAGTGTGATGGAGAGAACAGTTTGTCCAAAATATGGTTCAATGTTTATGGATCTGCAAGGCAGTTAAATTTTAATCTTATAGATAGAAACATGGAAGAAGGCAAAAATAGTTAAGAATGACATTTCTAGTGTACACTGCATATGTTCAGTGTATTTCAGAAGAGAGTTTTCTAATGTTGGAAAACAAATGCCTGTGCATATTAATGACGTATGTTTGTCTTTTCCACAGGGTCTGTGTTTTAATGGAAGTGCCTTTGTTTTGTACCTCATTGCTGCCATTGTAGATGCATCTTCAGTTACCAAAGATCTGGACAATCACAATTACAACAGCTGGGCAGCTTCTTCAGTGAGTTAATTTTTTGTTTAAATCATTTCTACATCCAATAAAGTGATAGCAAATGAAGGCTTGTTGGAAGTGTGGGTTGAAGCTGCAGGTGTTCTGCATTTTGAAAAGCTGCAGAGTGAGAGAGGTCACACACAAAACCTATAAGTAGCTTCAATTTAGCTCATAATTTTTAGAGATGACTAGAAATTCCACCAGGAGATGACAGTCACATCAGAAAAGGCAGTCGTGTTTTTAAGATCACACTGATGTCCTCCTCCCTTGCCCCCATTTACTACCAGCTCTCTGGCTGAGGTCAGAGCATGCACATCAGAGCAGACAAAAAAGATTGTGTGGGCATCAAGTCACCCCAATGCACTTGGACAACTTCAAAAGAAGTTTAAACTAACTCAGCTATCTTTGCATACTTATGCATAAGATGTATTCAACTTTCTGTGGGCTGAGCCATTGTCCACATTGCTCACACAGCACCTTGGGGAAAGCCCTGGAATGCTGTTGCTGTTTCCACAATGATCTTCCTGTTATGGCTTCAACTTTTGATAAACTTTCCTTTGAGTTGCAAGGACAACACGTGAAAAATCACGTAACGTGATGAAATCACTGATTAGTCTGATGTTACTATCTTAGTGCTTAGATTTAGAAATCCAAAACAATTGAAGTGGATGAAAAAATAACTTAAAAACTAAACAAAAAAGGAACAGAAAAGAGCCTTGTCACTTTTTGAGTTAGGTGAACACATTCATTAGCAAAGGTGAGGGAGTTGTAAAATAACTTTTTACATGTCATGGCAACAGGAGTTGTTCAATTGTATACAGGAATTCCAAATTATTGAGTGTTCATGCTTCTGCAGTTGTCCTCCTGACTATTCACAAATCCTGTCTGAAGCTTATTTTATACGGCCATGAACACAGGAACTTGAACACCTGCTCTGTTTTTGTCCTGGGAATTGGATCATTAAATCCCTGTCATTTCAGTGGTGTTCAGGGTCTTCTCTTGGCAGTTTGTAACTACAGTTCTGTTACTCAGCCACTGCAGCTGACAGGAACTTGCTTGCTGCTAGATAAGCTTCCATGCTGATTCAGGTTTTATGCAAAATGCATGAATGTTCAGTGTCTCGTGGGAGGTTTGGAATCTCTTCTAATACTTCCTAATAATGTTTATCTAAAACAGTGTCTAAATAAACTATTAAATGTGTATTCTTGTTTTCAAAATCCATTAAGGGTTTCATGGATAGAGGATTTAGCAAATCATGTATCCCCAATAGTCATTCTGTTAGAAAGATTTTAGATGGAGCTTTTATTTAATAAGAAACAAAGTAATTGGAAAGAAGAATGCTATAGTTTTTTATTGTAATAGTATTTTACATCATTATTTACAGTTTTTTGGTGTTAAATTTGCATTAGACAATGCTCACCAAGTGTCCTCTGTTGAAAGGCTTAGATTTACTGCCTGAATGAATGCTCAGCAGTGCCTACCCATGCTAATGACGGCATATAAGCCAGGAAGAACTGTAGAATCACAAAATATTTTTAGGCTCAAAGGGACTTCTTGGAGGTCATCTGGTCCAACTCTCTCCACTCCTACAGCAGGGCTAACTCATATCAGGCTACCAGAGCCTTGTCCACTTGAATTTGAGTATTTCCAAATATGGCCATTCCACAATGCCTGTGTGCTTGTTTGATTACTCACACTGTGGTTGGTTTTTTCCTTTTTTTTTTTTCCCTAATATCTAATTGAAATTTCCCATCTTGTAACTTGTGTTTGTTCCTTCTCGTCCTATCATTGCTCATCTCTTAGAAAAGTGGTGTTAATCTTATTTGCAGTGACAGCTTTACTTGATTCAGTCACTAGCACAAAACATTCAGGTATTTTCATTAAGACCATGTTGAATATTGTCTGTTTTGAACAACATGCAGTGATTAACAGGAACTTAAGCACTAGTGCTGAATTGGACTTTATCAGTACAAGTGAAATAAATCTAGCTTGCTATAGAAGGCTTAGAATGTTATCAATTTCTGACAACGTAGGAGTATGACAGCGTGGTTGCTGTCACTGAGCAATATCTTTATTCATCAGTAGAGGACCTCTGGAACTGGTAACCTAATCAGCAGTGCTGTTTGAGAACATGTCTGGGCTGGCATTTGAATCCAAGCTTTCTCTGTAAGCGAACAGATGCACTGTGAGCCATGCTGAGGTACAGGTGGGCTGTAGGCAATGTCTGGAACACAGCAGCAGGGCAGGAGTGTTAGCTTGAGCTCACTTTGTCCCACAGACAATTCCTCAGCCTCTAAAACTGGCAGGTATTTAGATCGGTGGCAGTCCAGTCTGTAAGATCCATACTGAGGCTGTATAATGAGGAATTTATAAAAAAAAAAAAGGTCAAATATGTCATGTTTTGTCTGCTCCAAGCCCATATTTCTATGCATAGTATAACCTTACTTTCACACAGTGTTGACTGTGATGGCCACACAAGCACAAGGTGAGAATGTGCCATTTTTGTCAGCTTGCTATTTTCCTTTTTCCCCAAGTCCCATAACTACTTTTTTTTTTTCCTTAGAAATTACAGTGCTGTCAAACATATTTATTTCCTAATCTATTTTTTCCTCTCTCTCAACAGTTCTTTGCCTTCGTGGTTACCTCCTGCTATGCTGGAAATACGTATTTTAGCTTCATATCCTGGCGATCACGAACTTTGCAGTAAATACTTTGTTAAAGTGAATTCTGTAGTGTAAAGTACCTTGAGGATTATTCACTTTTGATAAAAGCTTGGAAGAGGGGTGAGGTATCTTTGAACATTTCTCCTAGAATTGACGCAATATAAACCGAGATCAATTGATTATTTATAATAATGCCATCTTTAGAGACATTTTTAACCTGACTTTGTACTATATAATAAAATTTCATACTGTTTCTCTTAAAATTAACATGGTATTTTTGTAGACATTGTATAGCTGTTACTACTAGACCTTTAAAAAAATCTTACTCAATGTGCCATGTATGTAAATGTAACTTTTAAAATGTTACAGGTATGCTTTTGATACTGAAGGCTACCAAAACTAAGATTGATATTGTATCATTATTATGTATGAAAAGTGACATTGTGCAGAAAAAAACCCACCTGAAACTTTAAAAGATAAATAAAGAAATTATCCAACTGTACATGTTTTGTAAACTGAGAGTAGAAGGTTGCTTTTTAAATTTCTTTTTCAGAGTACAGTATATACTACCAAGAATTCTGATGATCCTGTCAGTGTGCATAACCTAACAGCTCCTCACATCATGAGGTTGCTTTTGGAAGCTGTTACCATAGGTCTGAAGCTGAAGAAATGTTGTGCCTGGAACACATTACCTTAACAGGTTTCTCAGATCCAACAGGCTCCAAAGCACGAGCCCAGACAACACCCCCTTAGTGCTCGGTGCTTAACCTACTTGAGGGTACCACAAATCTCTGGCTGAAGGTAACACTTCTTGTTTCTCAGCAGACTCTGGTTGTTTGGGTTTTCTCTTCCTCAGATTAGGCCATTAATCTCTCTTACTAAAATCTGGGCTTCTAAATCCTATTAAATGATATAAAGATTACATCCAAAGAAGAATTGTCAAGACACCAGTGCTACAAGCAAGGAATTTCCTCTCTCCTTTCCTGTCTGCTGGCATCATCTGCAACTTGTTAGTTTAACAAATGAAGTTGGTACTCCTATTTAAATAACTTTGAATCAAGTATGATAGAATATGACTTTCAAAACAGATACCTTTGAAAATTACTTTCAAATATAAATTACCAAAGGATTTTTTTTTCCCAGAAATTACATGGTGAGTGAAAAGTTGTGATTATTTTGTGATGTTATTTAAAGATTTCCTCATTTAAAACTACTGGTAAACCTTTTATTCTTGGATTAAGAAGATTTTGATTCCCTTCTACTCTTCAAAAGCTTATTTGGTTGATAATATATGGTAGCAGAGAAACCTTACTGCTTAAAAAAACTTTCTTTATTTCTCCTTGTAACTAAATGGTGTGTGGTTACTTACCTATGTGCCTTGCAGAAGATTTATCAGCAGACAGCTAATTCCCTTCCCGATCACATGGTTTTCTTGATTATCTGTCAGTCATAAGATTTCAGTGTAAGGGAAGCCAAGATATTATTTAAAAGCCTATGCTTGTCTGCAAATTGTATTTGGCCTACACAACATAGGTCAGGCTGTCTGCTGCTTGCTAAATTTATCCAGTTGTGAGAAGGAGGAATGGCTACCAACTCTGCATTTTATCTGCACAGATAAAATGTGCCATTAAAATCCCATATGCCCTTTTCCATCGTGGGAATAAAAAGAATCAAAGGCATTGAAATGATCCAAGGGCCAACCGATAAAGTGTGACTAGAAATATAGCCAGAATTCAAATTTCATCAGTGATTTCTCATCAGTCAAAAAGCTTCAGGAATAGGAATTCTTTCTTAATTGATATTTGATGTATTTATTTCAACTCCAAAGGATGTGACTATGTTTGCACAAACATTTCAAGATTTTGTAGTAACTGCAATGGTTTGGTCTAAACTCATAACCCATACCTCATTTGTGGGCAGAGGCAGTAAGAGGGAGTAGAGCTAAGAGGAAGGTCTGTTTTGTTCAGTTTACCTAAGACTGTCATGGCAACTGTGTGTTATGTGTCAGAGTAAGCCCTTTAATGCAAGATGAAACCAGATAAGGAGTGATTCTGGCAAAATATCTATGTGCTCTCTGAGACCTCAGTGCTGATCCTTAAGGGAAGATCTGCAGAGTGACTTCCAAAGACAAATCTGTGAGTTGAATCCTTAATTCTGAATTTAAAAAAATACATACAAGGCAAAAATTTGCTTTGTACTTGGCCTTGCTTTTTTTTTTTCCTTCACAAACCATAACTTACCTTCCTTGCTCTATCCTTTCATGAAGATAATTATCTTACTTCCCATGCTCTTTCTCATCTGTTTCACTTCTCATCTGTTGCCCAGGTACCAACTTTTTCAAATGTTCTGAAATATCTAGTTAAAATTGGAGGAGTCAGCACAAGCTGAGCTTTCCTTTTGGAATTTGCTCCTCCAATTTCAGGTCTGAAGAAAGGCATAAGCACGCGAAAGATTATCTTCCAGTTCACTAGTCTTAAATATTGATTTAGAAGCCATGAGTTAATGCATTTGTATAGTCTAATATTGAGAAAGAAGATAAGCTAGCTATGGTTTCTCATACAACAATTAAAACAAGGTTTGTGTCTGCTGTAGGTTAGTACTCATAAGATTGAAAGAAGCTGTAAGAGAGCAACTGGTAAGTGATGAAGTCATTAGTGAAATTCTTAATACAGATATTTAGAAGAATAAACAGACTGCTAATCAACTTGCAAAATGAAGGTGTTTGACTTATAAATAATTTGTTTCACACAGTCTCTGAAAAATCTAAGTCACACAAGGGTACTTGATATCAACTTATGGCCATTAATTTTCATTTATTAAGGAGTTGTCAGTACCTTTTTTCATCATCATACACAATGCACTTAACGAGACAAAGTAAATAGCATGAGAACCATAATAAAAACTTCAAATGCAGTAGAATTAGGTTGACTTTGTCCCAGTGCTTCACAGAAAGCTCTTGTACTGCTGAGTAGAAAATACATCTGTTATTCTACTTGTATTAATTTAAAGTTTTTTCTGTTTCACTGGCCTGACCTCAGATCAGCAGGGCCCCAGTCACACACTCACTTTCAAAAGAAATAAAGAACTAAAGAAGCTAACCAGCAGGTAAAAAGTCTGGTATTTCTAAATAGGAAGTGAAGAAGCTACTGGAACATTCCTCTACAGGGCTTATAGAAACCTGTAGCCATGAATGAGGACTGTAAGAAGAGGGGAAGAAAAAAAAGCAGCTGTTTAAAAGTGGAACAAATTTTATTTTTTTTCTCAGCAGCTAGCATTTTACTCTTGTGGCAGTAGCCAGTGTTGTAGCTTTGATATCTCATGACATGAGATAAATGGTATTTACCTGTCCCACCACATTTTATTGCAACCACAAGATGGCTTAACAGAAGTCCAGAACTATGTACTGCTAAATCTAGTAAGGACCATTGCCCACATTGGCAAACCCATTTTGCTCAAGTCAATTGCTTATCCTGGGGCCTTTTGTGTGTTGGGGGTCATCTGGGCTTACATGTCTTCCCTCTTAGGATAGTTTTAGTTGTTGAAGTAACTTATTAAGTACTAAGTATGAACAGAATCTGCATGGTAACTAAACAATGAAGCAGCTGAAGATGGGGTTGCTACTCCAGTGAGTACAAAAGTGGCATATGCCCAGCTCAGAGGCCTGCTATTACCTCACTTGTCAGAAAGCAGAACAAGTTATTTTTAAACTTGAGGAAATATATAGCTTCCTTTGCTCCATTTCGTTAGTATCGCTGTATGATTTAATTCAAACACTGGGCCCAAGACATCTGGACAGTCATTACAGTTTTACCTGTTACTGCCGATTTAATGTAAATGGCTTTTCTCTTTTATGAGATCGGGAATCAGAGGATTGAGAGGGGCGGATTGGCACGAATGGGTGCCGTGTAGGAAGACGCTGCTTGCAGCTGTACCTCCACAGCAAGGCACCGGAGTCGGTCCCCTCCCAGCGCACCGCCGACAAACTTTGACGCGCTGCGGGGTTTGTCACTGTCCCCGCCAAGCTGCTCCGTGCGGAGCTCCCTCCCGGCAGGCGTCCCGCTCCCTGTTTGGAAAGCCTCCCTTCGGCCTCTTTCCATGTAACCCAGCGGAGCAGGGCGGGCGTCCCTGCGCGGCTCCCGCTCCCGGCTGTCCCGGACCCCGCTGCCCCGGCTGGGTGCGGCGGCGTCTCCCCCGCGGCAGGGAAACGCCCGCGGCTCCCCCTCGGCCTCCTCCGCCCCGCGGCCGCCGGGGCCGGGCGGGAGCCGGGGCGGGCGGGGAAGCTCCGCGCTCCGCCCGGCCCTGCCAGCCCCGGGGCGCCGCCGCCCGCCCCGCCCCGTCCCATCCCATCCCATGCCGTCCCGATCCCCGGGCCGGGCCGGGCAGCGGCGAGGGGAGCGCGGACGCAGCCATGTCGCACGGGGCGCGAGTGATCCGCACCGGGGTGAGCAGCGGGGGGCCCGCGGCCCCGCCGCCCATCACCGTCGCCTCCTCCTCGGCGGGCTCGGACGTGGAGCTCATGGACGGCGGCTATTTCCGCTCCTGCGCCGGCATGCTGAAGGTGGCCCAGATGGTAAGGGGCGAGCGGGGCGGGGGCCGCTGCCGGGGCTTCTGCTGGGGCCCTCGCAGCCCGCGGGAATCGCGCTTGTCCCTGCCGGGCGGTTCGTGTGGCGGTGCGGCCAGAGAGCGCCGTCGGGCAGTGCTGGGGCCGCGGCTCCGCGCGGGGTTGGCCCCTCAGCTCTCGCAGCTCCCAGCAGGACGGAAAGCCCACGTTCCTCTGGCAGAGCGAGGCGTTGCCGTCTGTCGGAAGCTGCCTTTGCCTCTTCCTCATGGAGCAATGAGCGCTTCTGACCAGACGGACGTGTACGAGCCCAAAGTAGCAGTGTTAACTTTTTGCCACTAACAACGATAGCACCGCGATGCGATGGCACATCGTGCTGCAGTGCAACAGCTCATTCCGTAGCGCGGGTGAGTTTTTAGGAGACAGCGGGGCCAAGTGCCAGTGCCCACAGCGATCTGGTGCGGGTGGGCACCGCAGCTGAGGCTGCAGCTCCAGCTGGCTCCGTGCCCGGTCTGTCAGAGACCTCCAGCAGTGACCCGGTGACACAGGGAGGGATGTGGGAGACGTATGGCTGAAATTCAGAAGCGGTCGATGGTGGAACGCTGCCAGGATTTGAGCTGATGCCTTAAGTCAGTGAATGAAATTCAGCTCCATGCAGATGTGGGGAAGATTAACAGATGGATAAGCTCTTTCTCATTTTTATGACCATAATTATCTGTGGGGTGATTTGTCAGCTTAATTACAGCAGTGGCAGTGAAAATGCCCAGGAAAGAGCATGAAAGACATCATGTGCAGATACCTCCACATATACATTTTCATCCTGCAAAAACTTGTGCCTTGACAGTGTTTTATTCTGGAGTTGTTGTCTTCATCTTTTGTAAGCTCCCAGTGCCTTTTTTTCCCCCTGCCTGTATTTGTCCAGTCATTTTTTAAAAGTTGTGTAGATTATTAGCACCCAGATTTCTAAACTGACATTCGAAGTTAGGATTCATTATGTTCTAAGTTACTGAATAGTAACATCAAATCCTCAAGTTTCTCTTTAAAAGCTGCCCAGTTTCTTCCAGTTCATTATTAGCTGTCAGCTGCCCTTAGAAATGATCCTCAGCAGCAAGAGATGAAGTTGACCATGACTGGTCATGGCTGCCTCTACCTGCTCTGCACTCATGAGACCTCGGAGCTGTCCCTCACTATGAATTCTGTGCAGTAGGAACACAAAGAGTTGCCTGCTGCCTTCTTCTGGCTTGGGTTGCTCCCAAACCGCTGGGTGGATCTGGGGAATCTTAGCAGGAGAGAAGTGAGCATGTGTCTGCATTCAGTTGCAGTGTACATTGCAAGCGAACCTGTAGCCCTAAAGCAGTAGACTTGTGCTCTGCTGATGAGCTGAAAGCCTGTTTGCTTTCACCACTGTGGAAAGAATAGTTCCTTTTATGGACTAGAAATAACTCATCCTCTCTGCCCTCCATCCTGCCCTGGTGTCTCTGCAGCTCTGAGGTGTGACTCCTGAAGCTGCAGCAGCATGGTTATTTGTGCTGTAATGTCAGTTTCTGGTGCGCGCATTAAGTGCCTGCATTCTTTACATGCTTTACATATTTTCATGTGGTGGATGTAAATCTATCTAATTTTATGTCATGCTTCACATACTTTGCATAAAGTCATATTTTATCAATGCTGTTCAATCTAAAATTCATCCAAATTTAAGCAAGTGGCTTTCTGTGGTGACTTTAACAGAAGTTAAAATAATCTAAAATATTTTTTCTTTGCAATCTTTCAGCTTCACCTTATATTTTTATGCTTTTCATCTTGCCTGTAAACATCAGTAGGAGTTACCTCAGGTATTCAAGGAACTTTGGGCAAATGAACTTCTTGCAATATCACAACAGCGCCTTCTCAAATAATTCCTTAAGAAAACCAAATGTTTGTGCTGTAGCATGTAGAAATAACCATGATACATTAATTCTAGATATACTCCTGCACCAAATAAAATAGGGAGAGCTAAATATTTTTGCAATTCTCTTTTATCTCTTCTCAGACAGTATTCATACCCACAGGTCCATTTGTATGAGCATTCCGTTCTCCTAGTACAAAACTTTGGCAGTAACTTTTTCTGGTAAAGATTTCTTTATGCTAAATCTGTGAACTTTCCTGCACTAGTGTTGTTGTGGCTGGTGGCTGTAGTCTTACTGAGAAGGAGAGCCCTTATGCTGGCAAAGGGAAAAGGTAAGGTCATTTGGGTTAGATATATCATCACTTTAAATTGTGTACTGGGCCTCTGAGTGGTTGTGGTTGTGAAGAGGAAATGTTACAAGTTTCGTTTTCTCTTTCTTCCTCAATCCCCACAAGTAGAGGACATGATAGAGAGCAGGAAAGAAGCATTTAATCATTTACGTTAATGTTAAGGGCTGTTTGCTGTGCTTGCAAGCTAAAAAACCCCAACGACTGTGTGTGTATGTGAGTGACATGAATCTAATATATGACAAAAACATGCTATGGAAATCATAGGAAGGAAATAGAAAATAATGTTACAGCTGTTCTGCCATGAGACAGAAGGACTAAAACTCAGGATTATTGAATTGATGCTAATTTTGGGTGTTACCAGTGCTTTCTCTTGAAATTCTGGGTGCTGTGGTGTCTAGCATAGAATGAAATTAAGAAGAAAAAAGTTCTTCTTGCCTGTAAGCCTACACAAATTCCTTTACCTTTTTTTGCTAGAGAATTTCTTTAACCTTACGAAATGATTATAGCTTTGAAAAGACAGTGTATTTTATGCATTGACTTCATGGCCTGGGGAATAGTCTATAAATATGTTGAAAATAAAATGGAGGAGAAAACATTATGCAGGAGTTATGCAGACTTGTGCATTTTGTGTGGCAGTAAGACAATTTGAAAGCTGCTTTTGCATATGTGACTGTTACTAACCTTAGTTGAGGCTCTTTTCAAAATCCAGTCTGAACTGACACTCTGATTTTAACAGGAAATTACAAAGTACTTCAACATCTAACTGACTCCAGCTTGTTTAACTTGATGTTATTAATACAGCTTTTGCTTCTTCTTTCCTTTTTAGGGATATGTGCAGGATCCCGCTGTGGCCACCTTCGTTCTGTAGCAGAGTGTACTAAGCAAGTGTGTGAGTGAGTGTGTGTCAGGTGTGCGCAATACACTTAGACCAGAGAAACTGACTTGAATGACTTGAATTTTTGCCAGCTTGCCAAAATTGTCACAGGTGGCACTCTCCAGCATTCTGCGTGAGCTGTGCTGGTTTGGTTGAGGCACATTTGCTTTGTGTCCGTGCTACTGCTGGCTTGTTTTATTGTAAGCCTTTGTAGAAACCTCTGTTGCTTAGCTTGGCAAGTTCTCAGTGTATGGGTTCTTGGGAGTTTTTTGAGGCATCCTGTGCCGTTAGGGTCAGTGGTATGAATGTACATTTGTATTGTCACCAGGGTGGCTCAAGTGCCAGTGTTGATAGATTGAAACAAGTCTGGTTCCGCTGAATTTGTCCTGAAGCCCTCATGTGCTTTTTGTATTTTTACAGCTGAAGTCTGGAGGATGCCACTGACACTGTATTGGACAAGGTCCTGCTTTCAGCACAGCCCATGTTAGACAGGGGAGCCTGCATGGGTGTCCCCCTCTCTTAGGCACTTCGTAGGAGTGACTGTATCACCTGTCCAAAGTTTCTGGTGCAGAGCTTTGCAGGAGTGTGACCATATAGGCTGAAGAGAGAAAAGAAGTGCTCAGAGCTCACGTGTAGGAGAGCCATCATGGCACAGCACATGCTTTTTGTGTAGGTCTTTCAGGCTTCTCAAGCTGTTGTCAGACCACTCCTTTTTCCTGAGAGGTGCAGAGTGACCCATGGCCTTCCTTGCCTCTCTTTCACCTCCCCCAGGTTGGGCCAAGCTAACTGTGACCACAGTTCAGACTGAAGGCCATTGTTCCCACAGTGACACCTCTGTTACTGTTACAGCTCTGTCAGAGTAAGCACAGCCTCAGAGCACAGGGAGTTTTACGCTAAAACCAGTGCTGATTCTGTCAGCTCAATATGAGCCATCAGTTT
The DNA here is from genome assembly GCA_013397155.1 of Irena cyanogastra. Classification (NCBI taxonomy): domain Eukaryota; kingdom Metazoa; phylum Chordata; class Aves; order Passeriformes; family Irenidae; genus Irena; species Irena cyanogastra. The sequence continues at coordinate 1,457,144 of VWZV01014206.1, forward strand.
CACAAGACAGAAAACAAGAAAACCAAAATTACCTTCTCAAGGCTGAAGAAAAGATTTACAAGCAATTGTAATGTTAAAAAAGGATAAACTCAATAAAAGTTGACTTAACAACATCATTTTAACTTGTTTAAAATGCTAAAGCAATAGCTAAAGCTTTTCTGCAGACTATCTATTTAATTTCCAAAGTATGCCTTGACAAAAGCAATGATACACTTGACAAGTTAATGGCAGTCTGTAATTCGGAGCAACTTTGAAGTGTTCTGAAACCTCTCTGTGTTATTTGTTTACTAACATATAGTTGCATAGTAGTATTCAAGAGAATATTCGTTTATCTAACACTGAGGGCTAGAGAATGTGGATATTTAGGTTGCTGTAGCCAAGTTCTATTTGTGAATGTGCTGTATAATATCAGACAAATTTACTGGGGAGCTATATTCAGAAAAAGTTAAAATATAACAAGAAAGCAAAATTTGTAAGTGCAAGAAAACAATTCCTGATCAAAACCATTGATGCAAGAAAAAGAAATTCACAAAAGCAAGTGCTGCTTGGAATTATTTGAGAGCTACTCAGTCTTTTAACTTGATCTTGAGACCGAAACATCTTTCTGTCCATGGAGGTGATTGAAGTAAAACATCTAATTCTGTGCAGCAGTGTGTCAGTGACATGATTTTGCCTCTATTCTAATAAAGCTGCTCAGTCAGAAGAGAGGCATGCTGGTGATATGTAGAGGTGCTGAAATTGTAAGCCTGTCTGTGAGTCCTGTATAGACTGTGCTTTCTGGGGGATTAAGGAAAATCACCCCAAAAATGTTCAAGATAAACTACTGGCTAAGCAATGAGACACGTTTTCTGAGGCCAAGGTCAGAGCTGTTTAGCTACTCATTATTTTTGTTGTTCTGCTGGAAACTGCAGTAAAAGGACCTTGCAGGGCATGCTGAACAAAGAGAAAGAAAAAAATTATCTGAGTGTTGGAGTGCTCCAAAGTAAGCTGGAGCACTTGAGTAAGGAATGTCCAAGCTTAGTAATTAAGCCTGGTAGGACTGGGAGGTCCTGTTATTTTCCCTCTGAGAGCACCAAGGCCAGCTGCCTCAGCCAGTGGTGTTTTTTTCCATGCTGCTGCTCTGGGTGTCCATTTTTCCTCTCCAGGTGTTTGCATAAGAGCTGGAAGCAAACACTGTGTTGTCTGCGTGTTAACCAAGGAGTGCTTGCTGGTGGGCTGACACACTTCTATTTGATGAGGTGAATTTCCACAAGCAACAGCATTTCAAGGAATGTTTCCCCTTCTGTCGTGTCTCCACGCAGCTGTTCTCAGCTGCAGTGATGCAGATGTCCACCAGGTCACACAGTACCAGGGAACTAATGGAGCTTCACTTCAGCTCTCCGGTTTTCTTTTTCCCTAAGTGTTTTTAGGGAACAGTGCAGCCATAGAGGCTACTGTGGGCAAGAGCAAGTGTCTGGCATGGAAGGGCAGGAAATACATAAGCTTGAAGTGGTTCCATGTGTTTCAAACCACAAGCTGAGAATGTAGTCCTTTTGCTTTTTCTCTTGGGCAGGGGAAGGTTTTGTACCATCTGTTTTAATTTCTATCTACTTCTTTCAGAAAAAAAAAGAAACTTGTAATTTTTCTGATGTCAAAACTGTTCTAGAAGGCTAAAAAAAATAAACTCCAAGGCAATTATAGTCATTATTAAATGCTAGGATATCTCTGCTCTGAATGCGTCAGTGAATGTTTTATTTTTTACTTATTAAAAGAGACTTTCTAAAAGCTCAAAGTTGGAGCCATCTTTCATTGCTTATTTAGTGCATCCATTAGGATTCGTTGCAATACATTCATTAGCAATCTCTGTGTATGTAGAAGTGATTATTTCTGTAGAGGTGATTGAACGGAGGTCAACAAATACATTTTCTGAAATAACAAAAAAAAGGGAAATGAAGCATAGAAATTTACCACATCACCTGAAATGTGTTTAGTATGCCTGAAAGAGCAGAGTGAAGTATTGGCAGTGGTTTCTTATCACATTTGTTTTATGGGAAGTTAAATTTTAAGGTGGTGTTTAAAAATCTTAGGTCATATGGTGTCCATGGATAATAAGATGTGGTGAAAAACATGGATTCTTACTGCTCTGCAACTTCCTCTCAAGATGTGCAAGAGCAGTGTGTTCCCTGTCCTCATTTTGTGTGGAGATGGTGTCCCTTTGAATATCCTCCTCTCCTGTCCCAGAGTGACAGAAACCAGTGGATCCCTTGTTTACAAGTTCAGTCTCTGTCTGCTCAGAGCCCATACATGACAGAGCATCTTGCCAAGCATCCTTCACTGGGTTCCAGGACTGTAGGGAGGGGCTGGAACAATTTGTTGTGTCTCTCTGTGGTCCAGTAGAAGCCACCAGTGAGAGAAGCACACCTGACCCTGAGGCTCTGGTACCTGCTCTGCATTACTGGGGTATTGTCCCCCAAAGCCAGACAGTGTTTCCCTCTATGAGTAAGTGTTTCCTCTGCTGTCCTCCCTGGGGAGTCCCTGTGAGGTATTTGCTCAGTCCTGCGGCTGAGCTGTCCCCTTTGTGCTATTGTCACATCGAATGTGCTGTGGCCTTGTCCTCCTATTTTGTGGTCACATGTAAAGTATACAGCAGCCAGAAATTGCTATTCTCTGTACACAGAGTTCAGACTCTGAAGTTGCTGTGATTTCCCTTCACCCACCTGTAAGCTTCCTCTTCTTTGTGTAACTGAGATTCTTGAAGGGGTCTTTGTGGCTGAAACAACTCCCTGCACTGTGATGATGGTCATTTTAGGAACATAATGACAAGGACAGATGTGCCTGACTGGTCAGGGCTAGGTGTCTGCAGCTTTCAAAGCCAAAACAAACCTAGCTGCTATTCCTGCAACAATAGCAGCAGCTGCAATGCTTAAGGCTTCCTCTTCTGCTTACAGCTTCCCTTAAGGAAAATGGAAGTGTGATGATGACAAAACTGAGAAGCTGCTTCAGGAGGAATTTTCTTATAGTATTTTTGGCAGTTTGTTGGTTTGTTTCTGTTTTTTAGGAGTACCACTAATGAGTTCAAGACAAAAGTGCTGACAGCTGGGCAAAAAGTATACTGTGAATATGAGATGACCATGAGCAGCTGCAGAGCTGCAGACTGACTTGGCCTATTTTCCTCGAGTCTGTAATCATGCTCTGCAAGAGCTCTTTTCTTTGTTTGGGAAAAGCACAGTCCCCACTTGCTGCTTCTCACCTGCTGGCTTGTTGAGCCTTTTGGCAATTGCTCGAGTATCCAACTTCCTAGCAGACACAGGAGTGCTTTCCCAGCCTGTGGGAGAGGCCTGTCAGTCTCCAGGCGCTCACTGAAAGCTGTCAGCTGCAACAGTGCCACGGGGGAATCTCATCTGTTCTCATTTTTGCCCCTCTTTCATTGCCCTTCACATCTCTGGCACCTTGCTAAGCATGGAGTATTCACACTTAGAAAAGGTTGTTCCCTGGTGTGCAGAGACCCACCCTGATCCAGCAGCCAGGCTGTGATGATGCCAGTTCATCTGGGCATTGTCTTGATGTTTTCAGGAACTCTCACCTGTGTTTTCCTGATGAAAATCATGATATGCCCAGCACAGCAAACAACGTGGACTTGGTGATGTAAATGAGTCCTCCTCTTATTCAAGGAGACCTCGCTCAAGGCTCTGTTTTCCATGGCTTAGCAAAGCCCTTGCTGGAGATGATAACAACTTTTTAACTGCTGTCTGTGCTGTCTGTGACTGCCAGATGTCAGTGTGGCGATCTCTGAGGCAAGGAGTGATATGGCAGGTGTCAACTGAAGATCTGAATCAGTCAAGCACTGAATGCCTCAGACAGTGAGAAGGGGCTGTGTTGTGAGCAGCATCTGTAAGGGTGAGTGATGAGCAGATTGCTCACTGAGGGCTGGCAGGCGGAGGCATGAGACATCACTGAGCTGTTCACATGGTATCCCTTGATCTCAGAAACAACTTCCAGGAAGATGAGATTGCTTTTTATTTTTTCATGCATCTAATTCAATAGCTTAACTAGAATGATCATTGCTCTGGGGTACTGGTTTTTGTGTTGTATGTTCCTATCTTCGTTTTAACTGGCTCTCTGCTGCTGGATATGTGTTGGATATCCAGAACATGGTGGAAACTTTGCTGCCTGTAAATATACACAATGCACCCTGGGCTTCTAGCAGCCAGCCAGTCTGAACCAGGCCTGGTTGGCCAGCCAACGTGGGCTCCTTCTCTGTAGGTGGTATTGCCATGCACGGCTGGTGGATCCATTTTTAGACAGCCCTAAAATTTATCTACAAGAACTCTACAGCTCTCAAGTATGGATTAAGCTCTTTCTATATTGTGTATCACTGGCAATATGGGACTTCACTGGCTTTTTCATGGGCAAGCAATGCAAACAAGCCAAACAATATATCCAAGAATGGTTCAGAGTGGCAGTCTCAGAGGTGCCTGGTTCCTGCAAGCAGTTTTTCTTCCCAGCCAACTAGAAGGAAGTATGGCAGGTGAGGTGGGCAGTCTCGTGCAGTCCTTCTCCACTCACACAAACCTACTCACACTGTGGACTGTCTTCTCCTGTCATTCTGCCTGACTTTCAGATTTACCAGATGGAGAGAACAGTTGACATGGGTCTCCAGGAGGATCTAGATGTTGGATGTTGGAAGTGCTTGACTTGCAGAAGACAGAAGTATCAATCACAGCTTGATGTGCAATTTTTAAATCTGGAGAGATTTGGTTATACAGATTTCTCTCATTTTTGGTTGCTATCACCAGATAGTCCAGTTTCTCCTAGGGGAGTCTGGAGATTCAAGTCTCTTACAATGTTTTTTACTTCCTGTAGTCTTTTGAGATGTGATTTAGTGATTCTCCCTACTATGCAAGATAGATGGTCTTGTACAGTGGAGTGAACTACAGCAGGAGCCACGTGCGTATCTGGTTTTTTGCAGCAATAAGGTAGTATTCTTCTAAATAGGCTTGTTTGTGTGTGACACAAGCTCCCAAAAGGCACCACAGCTGGGGGGAGGGCAGAGAGCATAGGCTGAGTGATTGTGTCTTTGCATCTACAGAAAAATAACACAGCCACAGAGAGGATGTGTCTCTGCTCTTACCTGAAAGAACAAGCTCATCCGTAATTCAAGGATTATTACTTGGTGGGAGAGACCACTGGGGTGGGTGGCCAGCTAGCTGTTACATGGGGACTGCTGCCTGCTCAGAGAATTAATTCCTTATTAATAAATGAAGAAGCTACAAAGTGTGGGGTTCTCCTGGCTTTGTCCACAGCAGTATTTTCTGTTGTTGCAGGTGGCACTTCTTTGAGAGTTAGAGGGAAAGCAGCTGTGTTTCCCAGAGCTGGAACCTTGCTAGGGCATTTGCTGTATTAAAAATTCTGTTCCTATCCTTTGCAGACATGCTAGCTGTCAGCTGTGCCATTAATACTGTTTTGCAGTGGATTTTGTGTGTTTGGGGAATTGTTTGTAGCTTGCATTATGCCACTTGTGCAATGTTACTCAGTTGTTGCAATACTTTGAGGTTCGTGTGTGCAGCTTTTATGTAGATTGAAAAAACTTACTGATAGTGCTTTCACAGCTGGAATGTTTTAAATTTAAGTTGATTTTTAAACAAATTGGAGAGAAGAAGAAATAAAATTATGAGGTTGTTGTGGGTAACAAGCTTTTCTTTTTTTTCACTAATGCACTGCCTGACGAGAATACAGCATATTGTTTGCCATGTAAGTATGAAGTCCTCAGCTTTCAGTAAATAACATGCAGGATTGTATGGTGCCTTTCAGTGTGTGCAGGCAGCTGTGGGATTGAGGCAGGGAGCTAGTTCAGCTGGCAGGAGCAGGATTGAAGTCCTGCATGCACTGTGATCAGTGGCAGGCAGACTTAATTGCAGCTAGTCATTACAAAGAATTGCCTTTTTAATGATCATGGCTAACACCCTGCAACAAGGGCTCTTTAATAATGTCCTTCCTATGCTGGTTCTGGGATTACCCCACACCCTTTTCTACCACTGAGGCCTGGGCCTGAGCAGATAGATAACTTCTTATTAATAGATATAGAACACCACTTGCTTGTACTTAGGATTGTCCTCTTATCTGTCTTGTAGAGGGTCTGAATAAGATTATTTTGCCTTTTCTCACCCTCCTGCCATTTTTATCTTCAATAAATAGCCTGTGGATGGTGGTTCACAAGAGAAGTGACTTACCAGAGGCCAGGCAGCCTCCTTATTTTAGCAAAGCAGCCAGACAAGAAGGAAATCTGCCCAGACGCAGGGGCTGAGAGATGATTGTGCAACCAAAGGCTGACTGCTTCACAGAACCATGCACTTGCAGGCAGCTGATTTCATCTGTCATTAATGAAGTTTCAAATGGACTATGCCTTTTATCTTCTTTTTCTAGTAGGGGTTTACAGCTCACATTTCCAACACTGCCCTGGAAGAAGGAAATCTTGATTACAGCAGCAGTCAACATTGCTGCTTAAATGAGCTGAACCAGTCTTGCATGAGCTGCAGTTGTAACCTTGGTCTGTGCTTTCCTCATCTTTCTGATTTGGGAAGCTGCTAAAAAATTATTTTACTTCATCCAGAAATATGTACTTAATAATATGTGGGTGTTGCTTCACTGTGTTGAGGTGTAACATTTGGAAATATACAGCTGTAATCAGTGACATTTCTCCAGGGCACAGTTATCCTGATTGGCTCTCGTAGAGATGGAAAATTCCATTTACTATCTTGGCTGGTGTCATAAGCTGGAAACTTTGACTTCTTTTTCGTTCAAATACAAAAAGCATTCAGCTCTTATATTAAAAAAAAAAAAGCTATTATGAAACTGTGTGAGAGTCAGTGCTGTCCCTTGCTCCAAATTTGCAGACACAGTTTCTGTACAATTGCTTGCATTAAAACTTGGGTAAGTTTTAAGATTGTGGAAATCAAACAGGTTTTATGAATAATTCTCAGGGTCCTCCTCTTTTCAGATTCAGGAGGAGGGACATTAAGCCAGTACAAAGGTTCATCAGTCCTCCAGCAAGTACAGTGGATGAAAAAGAAAAGCACTTTCAGGTATTGCCAACAGGAAACTGGTGAGCCAGAGCTGCTGCCTACAGTGTTTGTGCAGGTGTAGCACCATGCTGAATCCTCTCCCCTGACATTTTTCCCCTGAATGGTGCTAATTTTTGGTTAGCTAATTTCAGTATGTGCCCTGATGCAAGAGAGTGGGCAAGATAGTTAGGAAACATTAAAAGAGGGAATTGGGGTGCATTGTCATGTCTAGAGGGAAATTTGGGTGGGAAAGAATGAGAGATACAAAAGGAGAAGAAATATGGAGTGTAATGAAGGGAAAGAAGAGGAAAGGGGAATACGGAGCAGAAAAAAAAGAGGAAAGGAAACACTGGAGACCAAAAGTTGTCTCTTCTTTTGGGAGGATGTAGTAGAGAGGAAAAGTCAAGAAAAAAATACTTTGAGAAACATGAGGATATGGTTACACATTGCATGGCAAAGTAATTAAATTAAAAGATAACACAAAGCTGAGTGGACTATACATGAGGATGTGTATGTCCTGGTATTATGGTAAAACTTTGAGATAAGAGTTATAGTGTAACTCTCTGTAACTGGGCACCTTGAGGCAATTTTGCTTCTTATTAATGTTATCTTTCCTCCTGCAGTTAGGTTGGCATTTCACATCTTATTTCTATAGAGAGAAAGAAAATTATTATCCAGAGCTTAAAGTTACATGGCAAGATAGCAGTTTCAGCCTGGCAATTCAGTACATCATCCTGGGATTTGTAAAAACCACAGTCTGTGTCTTTCTGCAATGAAGTTTTTTGATATTGTTCTTTGTGCTACCGCAGCAGCTAGATATCCAGAGAAGGGGTAGGCCACATGCAGTGAGTTAACCCCAGCCAGCAGCCAAACACCCAGCCAGCCTCTCACTCACTGCCCTCCCCTGCAGGAGAGGATGAAAGGGAGGCAAAAAGACACGTGGATCAAGATAATGACAGTTTTTAAGGAAAGCAAAAGCTGCACACACAAGCAAAGCTGCAAATTCTTCCATTACTCTGTTCAAGGCCAGGCTGGATAGGTGGTGTGGTTGAAGGTGTCTCTGCCCATGGCAGGAGGCTGGGAATAGATGGTCTTTAAGGTCCCTTCCAGCCCAAAATATCCTGTGAGTCTATGATTCTATACGTAATGGTTGCTTGGGAAGAGAAATGCCATAACCTAAAATATTCCCCCTGCAACCTCTTGTCTTGAGGTTTTGTCACCGAACACAGCATCACATAGGCTGGAAAATCCCATTGCTCAGCCGGAGCCAGCTGGCATTGCCAGTGTCTTGCCCACTTGTGAGCCTGCTTTGGGATGAGGGGAGGGAGGAGAGAGGTGGAAAGCCTTGTTGCTGTGTGAGCCTGGCTCAGCAGCAGCACAAGCACTGATATGTTATATCAGCACGTTTTAACCACAGAAAGCCCAGCTCCTGTGAGCTGCTGTGAAGGCAGCTTGTGTCACACCCACACCAGAATGTCACCACTGTGCAGGGGCTTGCACAGCCACAGTGGGAAAGGGTAACCTGTGCTCCACAGTCACTGGCAGAGTGGTGAAAGAAGTGCTGCACGAGGGTGACTGAAAATGTGCAGTGCTGAACAGTCAGGGATGGTCAAGAGGATGAGCAGTAAAATAGTCCTAGCATTAAAGATTAGAGAACAGTTTATTTGCAATGTCTTGTGCATGGCGTGCTTTTTCAATCACTGCTCACAGTCAGTTATAAGTAAATAAATGACAGACAGGAAGTAAATACCGATTTCCAAATGGGCTAGGGCTCTCATTTTTGTTTATTTTGTGTGCTGAGGTAGCAACTCAAAGCAACTCTCAGAAAGCGAACCTTTTCCTCCTTTTGCTTGTTGTGTGGCTTCCTTCTTGGATGATTTTCACACCTGCTTGTGTGTTACATCTGTGATCCGGTGATTGTCCATTGGGGCTTTTGGGAGAGGGTAGCAGGGAAGAAAAGGTTATGGGTATTTTGGTATGGTTTTGAGGGGGTTTCATCTTGTCTTTTTTTGTTTCTTTGCTTGTTTTTATTGAGCATCTATTTTCATTCACTCTGTAAATGAAAGCAGTCATCTTGCCCTAGACATTTATTAGCAGTCCTCGGAATTTTTGCCTTTATTTTACATGTCTGAAAACCTTTAGCACAATGCATGTGAAGTGTTTATTAGTCCTTTGGTGACTGGAGGAGCTGAAGTGGTGAAATACATGATTTACTGAAGTTCAGACAGAAACAGGGTTACAAAACTGGGGTGAGGATTCAAGAGTCAGTGACTTACAATTTCTCCCTTGTTGTGTCAGTGCTTGCCTGTGGAAATGGGCCTCTCATCCTCAGAACATTAAGCTTTCTTGTAAGAGTAGGTTCTTGTCAGTATTGGGGATCATGCGGGATTTGTGTTTGTGCAGGTGGCTGTGTCTGTGGAAAATTTAGTTCTCTCCAAATGCTACAGAAGAATTAGGTATTGGCAATAAACCCAGAGCTTTATTTATGTCATCCATTATAGCAGGACAGTAGAAAAAGATCATACAAAGCACTTGCACAGATTGATTCCTGGGTTATAAAATTGTTCTGTGGTCAGATGAACTACAGTCTTCTACCATACAAGCAGAAAATGCTTTGTGGTGCCAGCTGGCTTGTAGGTACATGTAGAACAAAACAAGTCCTTTCCTTTGTTACCCTCAGGGCACTGGTGAAGAAAATTGCACGTGTGGTCTCTGGGCTGGTGGGCATGCACTCCTGCCTGCCCCTTCCTTGGAGCAGGGGATTCTCTGTTAAGCTTCTTTCAACTTGCAGGCTTGGCCTGGGCTTTTCCCTCTGTGCTGGTGCACTCAGCACCGTGTGTTCGTGCAGGAGAGCCCAGCCCATCAGTCCTGAGGGGCAGGCAGCTCTTGGGCAGTTCTACTGGTGGCCTCTGTGACCGGTGACAGGACTGGAAGCCACAGGAGGACCCAGCCAGCAGAGAGGCTGAGGATTGTGTGGCTGGCTTGCTCTGGGTCTCAGCATCATGCCCAGCCCACTGCCATGTGGACAGGGTGTTTGGAGCCAGGCTTTCTCTGTAACCTAATTGCATTTGCAGGACTACAGCCACCCAACAGTGAGCATGGGGAGTTAGAGGTGGGATTCAAACCCTCTGAAATCAGGAGTACAACAGCATCTGGGCCTAATGCCATGGGGCTTTTCTCCAGTATGCATTTGCCTTAGGATTAATTGGAAGTTGGATCTTCCTTCTACATATAATTGCTTGTTAAGATGAAGGCATGATTCCTCTCCTTTCATTAAGAAGGTATTGAATTTTCCTGCAGTGGAAGATTAATTTCCTTGATGTCTTGATACACATTTTCCTTGTTTTTTACTGAGTGTAATAATGACCAGTGGACTCCAAATGCTCTTTTTTTGGCAGGGAAAAGAAGAAACAGGGAGGAAACTAGTTGATTTCTAAAAAAAACCAGTATTTCCAGGGAACACTTCCAGAAGCATTTTATAACATAAGGGAGGAGAACGTATCCCTCTGGTCCAGTCTTTTCCTATCTCCTCTAGCCTGAGAGATGCAAAAGGAAAGTGTGCCATTCTAAACAGATTGATGTAATATCTATGGGCAGGAAGGAAGATCCAGGGAATTACAGGTTTGTCAGCTTCACCTCAGTCCCTTGGGAGATGATGAAGAAAATCCTCTTAGAAAGCATTTCCAAACACATGAAGGACAAGAAGGTGATCAGGAGTAGTCAACACGGATTTACAAAGGGGAAATAACGCTTGACCAGCCTTACTGCTTTCCATAGTGAGGTGACTAGATTGGTCGACAAGGGAAGAGTGATGGATGTGGTTTACCTTGATCTTGGTGAGGTTCTAGTCTCTCATAACATCCTCACAGGCAAGCTGACAGGGTATGGATTAGATAAGTGAGCAGTGAGATGGATTTAAAACTGAACAATCCAGCCCAGACGGTTGTGATCAGTGGTTCAAGGTCCTTTTGGAGGCCAGTCACTAGTGGTGTACCCCAGGGGTCCCACTGAGACCAGCACTGTTCCACATCTTCATTAGTGGTCTGGATGATGATGCAGAGTGCACTCCTGGGAAGTTTGTAAGTGATGAAAACCTGGGAGGAGTGGCTGATGAGCCAGGGGGTTGTGCTGCCATAGAGAGAGAGAGCATGGCAGTCTGGACAGAGAGGAGTCTCATTAAGTTCCACAGAGAGAAATGCCAAGTCCTGTATCTGGAGATATTTGAGGGTAAGCCCCTGCACCAGTACAGGCTGGAGGTTGGAAAGCAGTTCTCCAGAGAAGACTTTGGGATTTTGTGGGACAACACAATGGCCATGAGCCAGCCATGTGCTTTTGTGTTGATGGTGGCCAACAGCTTCCTGGGCTGCTTTAGGAAGAAGACCACACCAGGAAAGAAAAAATTGTGTTTCATTTTTTTTGGTAGATCTGAGTTAACTTCTAATCAGAATGGAATTTAGGCTTGGGAAGGTATGTCAGTGCCATTCAAGAGGCAGATTGCAAGGATGTGGTTACCTCATCTTCAGCTCCGAGTAGGGAAGAGAATGCAGATTCTGTAAAAGTCTTGCAGGCTCTGTTGTGTCTTTTCCCTCTGCTAAGTGCTGGCTGCCTTTAGCTCACATTGCCTTGACTGCAATATAGTTCCTGATGGATACCAGTGTCCCTAAACGTGCTTCGTGACTCATTTTAAATATCTGGTCCAAAGGAGAGTCAAGAAGTGGGTTTGTTTAAGCTGATTGACTTCTATGAAACAGAGTAAATGTGGAACTTTATTTAAATTCAGAAATCCCTCCTCAAGGTTGATTAATGCATATGGTCTTTATTTTGTTCTCAGAAACCAGAAAGCAATTAAATAATAGTACCCTACAAAGTGTCTCTCACCCCTTTTGTAATGCAGGTCTGGAGCCCGGATCTATATTGTGGAGCACACTGAAATCTTCTAATGAGACCAGCCATCACTTGACCTGTTCTTGTGGTCACACTGGCTTGCTGGCTGTGGGTTACACCTATGTTGCTGTCATGACCTGTGAAGTGCTATATTGAAATGGAAATAGCAGTGCCCTGGTTTTGTTTTTTTTTTGTGCTTCCAGTTTTTATTTTCAGGGTGTATAAACCTGCACCCCTGAGCACAGATGCATAAAGAACACTCATAACATTTGATTACTCCATTGCTTTGCCATTCATCTCTCTCTCTCTCTGTGCCACAAACTGACTTCTGAGATAGATGTTCAGCTGTATCCCAGACAGTTACATGTTTATCACTTTATCACTCAGTTCTCTGGAAACCAGAATCCCAGGGAGAAAAAAGGTACAGTCATCACTCATTATATCATGATAAACCAGTATCTAGTGAAGGAACTTCAATATTTGTCAGTTTCAAAGAACAAGTGATATTATATTGCTCTATTTGTTATTTGTATTTGTTAGCATTCTATTTTCAACAGGTGAGTTTTAAACTCTGATTGTATCTGCAGGCAATATAGTGTGGCAGATGTGGTACAGCTTTCCATAAAGTTGTTGAGAGTTTGCACCTTTGCACCTGTCCTGTGAAACAGAATCATGTGCCCATGAACCAAGGACGCTCTTTAGAAATCTCATGTTGCAAGATTTATGCTAAGAAAGTAAATCTTTGAAAGAACTATCTCTTGCCATGCAGGAATTTCTTCCTATCTGTGTGCTGAGGCACATCTAAAATCAAAGAAGGGAGAATCTTTACTAATTTGATTTAGAGTTGTTTTAGTGATGAAGAACTGTTGAAATGGAAAGCATGTTTGTTCAAATCCATGGTTCTACCCTGTTAGGAGTTGAGCAGATCTTCATTGGTACCATGTATCTTCTTATTTCTGAGGATTGTGACACCTCAGATGTATTTTCTGTCCTTGGATAACTCACATTCCTTTTTATGCTTCTCAGGTTTTATACCCTTTAACTGAAAAGAAAAATATTGCTATGCTTCCATAACATTGAAAGAACTGGGTGTAGCTTAGACAAAGGGTTTTTTCCCAGTGCTTTTTATTATTTGGATGGTGGTTGTATTTCAAGAGTCCAGTCCTCCTCCTCATCCTTTGTACACTGTAAAAGAACCTGCTGAAGTTAATTGTCCATGCATGAAATGAGCTGGTGGGCAGATTTAATATTTCTGTGAATTCACACTTCCTTCTCGATTTTACAGTGTAATGGAAACTGGGAACTGATTATTGTGAAGGCACCTAAATAAGGGAAACTTCTTCTGGCCTTTGGTGGTTAGAGAATGTTGTCCTCATCCCACCTTTGTCCAAGAGCAAGGCTCAGTGCTTGCTGTGACTTGTTGTTGAGTCTTCCTACAGAATAAAATTTCATTAAATGTATTTTTAAATTATGGAAATAACAGCTGTGTCTTGCATCACTTAGAGTGTTCTCCTAGATTACAGAGTAAATTATCTGCTTTGGATTGTTTAGGTTGTTCAGTGTCTAAGTCAGATGACTCTGCTTAATTAATATTAAGATTCAGAGAGCAGGGCTTGCTTACAGGGCTAATATCAGCTCTTTGGACTGCCACAGTAAATGTAATGGAGCTGGATCAGGTCTGACAACAGCTTAGCCACTTGTGTGGGAAAGAATCCAGAGCGCTGACTTTTTTCTTTGAAGCCACCATTTTGAGGTGGTTCACTGTCAAGTCATTGATGTGGCTGTTTGGATGGAGTTTGGTGAAGGTGGCAGGTCCTTCTTGTGAAGTTTTTACATACAGACCTTTTGGTTGCCCTTGTACACGCATATATTTAGCCTGTCCACTTAGAACTGAGCAGCTGAAGCTTGGCTAGCACTTAGGGAGAATCTAAGCTATGTGGTTTGGGTGTTGGGGTTGGGTTTTTTTCTCTTTTAATCTTAAGGAAATTATTCTGATAATGAATGCAGTTGGTTAGGAGTTTGGAAGATGAGTGTACAGGAAAGGATGGTGCAGTCTTGAAGTGCTGTCTTCCTCAGATAGTTGTTTAGGAGAAACACTTAAAATGTGAATCATTACAGCTTCTGGCTGACTTTGGATGAACTAAAAATTACAGTGGCTGAAAGCATGCATTGACTGAGTCTGTAATAAAAAAATATTTTAGTATATTCTTGGTACATTTATTTTGATCCCTCAGGTTAGCCAGGCTGATGGAAGCAGCAAGATTAGTAAAATAAACAAATAGCTTTAGATTAAAGAAAAAAAAGAAAATAGCTTTTGTCCTTAGCAAGCCTACAGCTGAAAGAAGTCGCACAGTAATGCTTCTATGGTTTTATGTGGCAGTGTTGACTTATAAAAATTTTGGGAGTGAGGTGAATTAAATCAGTTCCTCCAAATGTTTATATTATTTACTCTGACACTGCCTTACAGTCCGCTAATAGTTATGCTCTATAGGTAGCAGAAAAGGAAGAGTAAAACTGTTAGCTCGGGTCCTCTGATTGTGCATGTGAGAAATGTCACTAAATGAAAGGCAATAGCATGTGTTCATGGACACCTCCATTTTCATAGCTTTCAGTGGACTCCTTCTGAAAGTCTCTGGGGTTCAGATGCTTCAGTCACTGGTGCAACTCCAGGCATTCAGTTCCATTTCTCTATTTGAGACCTCTTCTGTTGTACATAGAGACATCTTCAAGTTGAGTTCTTCAGGCTGAAACTGCTGCTTTCCTTCTGGCCATTGCCCCTTTCACCGGTCCTAATGGTTGCTTCAGCTCATTTATCAGCTAATTTTAAAACCTTATTATCACGCTCATTACTTTGTCCTCCTCCATTTTGTTGGGACCATCCCACTTACATTAGATATTTGTCTTTTGTTTCTAAGTGCCATTTTGTTGTGATTAAAATCATCTCCTCGACCCTGTGAGCACCATAGTGAAAACCTTGAATGTGCCTTTTGTCTTCCAGATCTCACTGCTGATTGGATTCATCAGCGTAAATAATTCCTCATGGACAGATTACAGTGCATACAGCTTCTTTCAGATTGTCACCATGTGCGACTTGGTTATGATTTTGTTCTTCTACATCATGCACATTTTCAGAGTCTACAGTAAGCTGACTTGTGTTAGCTGGCCACTCGCGGTAAGCCTGCGTTCCTCTCCTTGGTTCCTCTCCTCTCTTGGGGGTTGATGCCTCACTTTCTCAGTCCATTCCCTTGTGCTGTCTCACAAGGATAGGCTGTCTTTCACTCAGTTCTTTTTTGCCTCGTATGCAAATCCTTTTGTTGCTTGTATTCAGTTCAGCAGGCTGTGTAACTGTAAGATATTCAGCTGATTTGGATTTGATTCTGCCCTCCTTTACACAGATGTAAATCTAGATTTACTGTATGGAAGACAATAATTTTGTTAAGAGACAACCAAAAGGAAGCTACTGATCATCAAGCCTTCAGCAGATGGGTCCTAGCTCAGGTCATTTATAGCAGCTCAGGGATTGCTGAAGTACCAAATCATGGCATTAGAATTCATGTACTACATCCTGTCCCAAAATAAAGTCTGTGAGTGCTATTTAAATCAGATGTATGGTTGTAGGTAACTTAAACAATAGCAAAAAATAGTAGCCTCGGCCTGATTGCCATAGCCTGGGCATTCCTGGGATATCCTGCAGGATGTTCCTGCCTCATTCCAGCATTTCCCATACACATCCACCTCTCATATCCTAGCAGAGAACCAACAGGCAGCACCAAAAATGTGAGACCTGAACTTCCTCAGTAGCTCTGGCTCAGGCCAGCTAACAGAAGAGTTCTGCATCCTAGTGTGGCATGATGGATTTTAACAACCTCTTAGAACATGCCTCCCTTACATATGTTAGTTCCACTGAAGAAGGACAAAAGGAGTTGGGAAAGCCAACTGGAGAGATAGAGAAGAATTTTGAAACCCAGTAAGTGGTTGGGTGGTGGTTAATGGAAGTTATGTAAGTAATTTACAGATCTAAGATAACAGTTTGTCCATCCATCCACTAATAACCAGAGAGAAAAATTTAATTTTCTTTTTCTTTTTAGCTGAAGAATATGGTTAGACTTTTTTTTCAAATGGGTCACCAATATCTGTTTCTAAAAGTACTTATTTATCTAGAGATAATACAGATGCAGAGATTGAAATAAAGGAGTGAAGTAAGATAATAAATGACAGTTTTGCAGAGCACCATTTAATGTGTTCATTGCTGTAACTGGACTATGCTATTTTTGCCTCTGTATGGGCTGCTTCTCTTTTTTTTGTTGTTGTTGTGTGTTTAATTATTCCTCAACATTCCAGAGTTTAAGGCACTGAAGTTTGTGGCTGTTTAGCTTCAGAAAGCTTTATCGGATGTGATGCTTGAACATTGCTGCTCTGTTACAAAACAAACAACCTCATTTTCAGTCACATTTAAGTATCTTTAGAACAGAAGAGGAAGATGTGAGAGAGTCTGGGAAACTACAGCTAGCATTTGGATGAGTTTCCTGGCAGGATCTTTACATTGCAGTCAGGGGCGTGATTTGCAGCCAGTAAAGCTGAAGTGGCTCAAGAGGTTGTTCATTGCTGACACCTTTTAAAGCTTGGAAGTATTTCTCCAGAGGGGCACTCTTCCAGCCCTGCCAGGGGTTGGTTCTCCACCTAATCTGGCCTTTGATGACTCTTGCAGCTTTGCCCATCCCTTGGATTCCTCTAAAGTGGTAGCCTGTGTACAGTGCTTTATTTGATGTCTCTAAGGAGGCAGTGGCATGTCCCATTTGCCTGCTGCGTCATGGGCTAGTCAGAGAAGCCTCCTTATGCATGTAATTTTTTCTGGCAAATGCAAGGGTTGAGATTTTGATTACCCGAAACAAGTTTACAAATTAGGAAAGTAACTTGTGGTTGCAGAGCCTACTTTACAGGAAAAATCCTCCTCAGCTCTTTTTAACACCTGAGCAGAGTGAAACTGGCATGGTAGACTGTTCATCTTCTGGGCTTTCCTTGGAAAATTTCCTTTCGGGACTATATTCTGTCTTCTGTTTTGAGACAAAATCTCTCCTCTCCTTTGTATTTGCTTGGCTCATGCTGGTAGTGCAATGCAAATGAAGGAAGCAGCTATCTACCTGCCCCACCCCACCATGCACAAGAAACCACCCATGTTCAGGGTGCAAACATCTGTACTGGTTGTCAGAACCTTTGTGAGGATTCAAAATCGAAATCCACAGACACCCCCTGTTTGTAACAAGGTAAAATTGACACCCGGACTGATACTTATCACACCAGAGAAGAGTTTAAATGTGGTGCCTTGGTCCTCCCTCAGAAAACCCCATGGCATCGTGTTTTACTGCAGCTGTGCTTTTCATGCCTTCCCTCCCTTCCCTGTGGTTTCCAGTCTCAGTTGATGCAAGTTTTTTGTAAATGCAGCAGTAGATCCAGTGCTTACTTCCTAAGGTTATCAGAAGTAGGAGCATTTGGTTTTCCACTTATGCCATTTCATATAGGCTAGAGAAATGTGTCCTTAAGGCTCCTTCCTTCCTCCAGAAGAGAACCATCTCTTTAAGTAAGGTGCATACTTGATGCAACGAAGTAATGTACCGTGCTGAACTGGAAGGATTGCATCCATACCCAGTAAGTAAATCCTATTCCAGTAACATTAGTAGACCCAAATTGTTCCTTTTTTGAATAGAAACTGAGGTTTGGTATAAAATCCACTCACAAGGTGAGTTGCTGGGTTTTGGTTTTTGGTTTTGGTTTTTTTTTTCCTTTGTTTTACTTTGCTTTTTTTTTCCTTTTTGACTATGTTTTGTCCTCTGTGTTTGAGGTTTTGAGTCATTTCTGCCAAGTTTCTTTCTGAGACATATCAAAATGCTTTGCAGATAAGTTTCCCTTCTGATGCATGCTGTGCTTGTCTTTTCAGGAGTTTCTTCATTACTTAATTGGTACAATTCTGCTTCTCATTGCATCGATTGTAGCAGCAGCCAAGAGTTACAATATAACTGGACTTGTGGCTGGAGCGGTAAGACTGTGTTTATTAGGCTTGACACTTTTAAAATTGCAATATATATTAAGTAGGGAATTGGAAATCTATCACTTGTACCTCTGTTTTCTTACAGACTTGCCTTACTTGTGTCTTGGTTGGGTGAACAACCTTCTAGCTTATTTCAGTGAATGTTCTGTAACACAGTGCCAACAGAAATATCTTGTTGTCAGCTGCTGGACTCACCACTAAAGTTGGTATTTGTCCTGCCAGAGCGTTGAAACCAAAGGCTTCTGTTTTAACTCATAGGAACTAATGTGTTTAGGTGAAGAATTAAGACAATTAACTTTAGACAAAAGACCGTTGTAGCAGCTGGAAGTTACCTAAAGGATTTCACCCCCCTGTTCAGCTTTCAATGCTTCCTGCTCCTGAACAGAGCCCTGTTCAGGATAATTTCTCCTGAGCTAAAACCCACTGGGGCTCTGAGCTGACTTCTGGCAGGTGCTCTCTGCCTCTCTTGGCTGGAAGGCTTTACAGAGAAAGGCATGACTTCCAAGTGTGAGTGACAGTATTTTCACAGCAGCAGGACCTGAAATACAACTCCTCCAGAATAAAGAATTACTTTCAAAAACTTAGTCCTGATGATGCAAACAGACTAGGAGACCTACCTGACTTGTTTATTTGGCAGACAGCAGAGAAAGACTGGTTTGAATGGAGCAGTAAAAGAGCAGTAATCAGAGGTGCTAGAAACAGTCTTTTCTTTGTTGCAGAATCCTAGTGAGAAGTTTAGAAGCTGACACTCCGTGCTGCTGTCCAGCTTTTTCTTCCTTCTTGTATATGACTCTCAGTCCTTCAGTTTTGACAAGACATAAGCTGCTATTATACTACAGAAACTTCTGGGTTTTTTAGTCTTTTGTCAGAATGGAGTAAAAAAAACCCACTATTTTTTGGGTCTGTTAATCCCATAAAATGTGTAGCTGAATATACAAAAGTGTCCATACATGCATGGAATATGTGTCATCTAATGCTCCATAAGTATTTGTGGTTTGTTTGTTTTCTCACCCAGACTTTCGGGTTCCTGGCTACAATACTTTGTGTTATAAGCATGTGGTCATCCTACAAGGTTTCATGCATCACACAGTCAACAAGTAAGTATTGTGCTTAGTAACTGCCAGCATGCTTCCCAAAATGAATATTTATATTTTCTGGCACAGGGCTGTGTCTACCTGGAAGGATCTATTAATGCCCTGGTTGTTGTAACTCAAAATTACTCAAGAAGCAATAATTCCAAATTTTCTGTCATCACAGACGTTATCACAGCTACTGACAGCTGTTAACAAATAACTACAAGAGCAAAATAACTTGCTTCTAGCAAATAGTGAACATAGAAATGCTTTCTTTTCACCTTCCCCCACCCCTTACCAAAAGGTTTCCAGTGTGTTGCTTAATAAATTGGATAAATTTGTTTGTGGCAACACAAGTGACACTGTCTTCCTTTTCAAAGATGCATCTGTGTGACTCCATCACTGTGCAAGATGTCTGCCTGACAAAACAGGATACTAAAGAGGAGTGTCCACTACTGAGGAGAGAGCCGTGGGTATTTTGTTACTAGCCTGGACAAGCTGGTAGCTTTGGAAGATCTACTTGAATGCCTATGCAAAACAATGTTGTGAACCAAAGTTTTTTTGCTCCCCCCACCTCCCCCCACCAAAGAAGTTTATAAATGGAAAACCTGCTTGTTTCGGAGAAAGACAACTTCTATCTCTCAAGCTGGGCTGTGGCCATTTCCAGCTATTTGCAATAAGTGTTATTTAAAACTCATTTGGACAGTGATTTGATTCTCCTTTCAGAGGGGTGGAAAAACTCCTTCTGACTTCCTCCATCTGTTTACACACGGGAAATCCTGCAAATTCCTACCTGATTCTAAACTTCCAAGGATTATATGTTTAACAGAGGAACAGTTACAAACTAATTTGTGCCTGGATAAGCTGGCCCAAGCCTTTGTTACCTCTTTCTATCAGAACTGTGGACTTTTTCTAACATCAGCTCAGCCAGCATCAAAAATTATGAATTGCAACTTGAAAACATCATTGCAAGCACTTCCTCCTAACTCCAACAGTACACAATGAAATCAGGGATTTTCTCCATGAATTTTTAGCAAAGATTATTCTTTAAAAATTCCCTTGCCAAATACAGGAAAACATGTACTCAAGAACATGCATTTAATATTTTATGGGGTCTTTTTTTTCCTCCTTTTCATAGTAAGACCACTTCTGTAGAAAATTTCTATGCATTTGCTATAAATTATTCACTTGGTAATCTAACAGTGTTTATGGAAAGCCCATTGTGAATGGAACAATGTGCTTGTCTCTCTCTCTTACATGTGGTATTGTCACTTCCTCTGCCTCAGCTGGAATCTGTGCTCCTGGGGACTCTGCCCAGAGCCTGAACAGACAAAACAGTTCAGTTTTGTCCAACCTGGTGTCATAATGAAATTCTGTGTAACTTCAGTGCTGAGACAATGCCTTCTTGGCACCTTTGTCTTTCCTTTTGTAATCCATCTCTGGTGAGCTAGGAGTTCTTTGCAGGAAAAAAGGAAGCGTGGGCCTCTCTTCCTCTTTGGTGCTTCTCCTATCATGTCTAGCTGTGAAGTTTTATTCTGTCAGGATAACTGCATGACGGTGCAGCAGAAGTTGGTTTTATACAGTTTACCAGGGACAGTCTGGAGAAAAAAGCATTTTCTGACCTCCTATATATTTTTCTATTTGTCTGAAATTCTGCATCAGTACTGCTAAGTAATTTAATGGCTCTCTCAGAAAATTCTTCTTGTGCCTCATGGCAGGTCAACATATATTGCTATTTGTTGCCACCTTTTTTTCCATCTTTACTTAGAATTTATTTTTAATTCTTAAAACAGAAAATTAGCCAACTGCTAAAATGTCAAAAATTTTGAGTAATTAAATGAAAATAACTAAGCAGATAACTTGAAGAGGCAAGAATCCCCCTCCTCATGGTGCACAGTTTCTGTGATTCTTTTTACTATTCCTTTTCAAAAGTGTCCTATTTAGAGCAACACAGAGCAGGAAACAATTTGAAAGCACAAAATTCTGGTTTTAGTGGATGACTCCAAGGTAAAGTGCTTCAATATTAATACAGAGGATTATTCAAATAAACCATGTAACAGGCAGGTATAATGTTACTAATTTCATATTGGCTATTTCTTATTTTTCTACGATGTTCAACTTCTGCCCCCTACCTTCAGATGATGTGTTTTGTGTTTAGTCAGGAATGAGCCATTTTTTTCTTTTTAACAACCAGAACTGAGCATGGCTCAAAGGCTCTCTGGCTTAAGAAAACAAGCATTCTTCTCAGCTGGGAATCTATTGCCAGCAGTGTCAGTGACAGCTCAGCCTTCCTTGCGCTGCCAGCACAGGACCGGTCAAATGGCCTCGCGTGACAAGGGACTTCATTCTGGGCACTTTGAGTGAAAATACCTGCAGAAGGTACTCACTCACACACACACATATGTGTGTGTCTAATTTTTTGTAATGGGGTGCTTGATCACCAGTCCTCTGCCAATATTGACTTTTCAGTTTTTGGAAACCAGCACTCTGACTTTAATTTGGACTGATAGGACAGATGTTTAAGGATACAGCCTCTTCTGTTCCCCTAGAAGAAAAAGACTGTGTTATTTCTCCTTCACCTCCTGAGGTATCACCTCAGATTAACAGTAGGAATCTTACCACCAGCTTTAAGCCCACTTGGCAATCCTGTGGCAAGCCAGTGTTCTGCTGCAGACAGTGTGAATGTAGCTGAGGCCTCAGCGCTGCGGTGGCAGTGAGGAGAAGCACCTGCTAAGGATTGGGGCTGGAGCTGAGCTTGCTCTGCAGAAAAGGCTGATTCCACTTTCTCCTGGAACCATGCCCCCTCTCTTGGCACTATACTAGCTTTTTTTTTCAGCCTCTCACATCACTCTGTCGCTTGTCACCATGCAGAGAAAAAAAAAAAGTCAAGGGGAATTTCATGCAGTCTAACAACCAAAGAATTTCTGAACTGTGTTCTGTGATCAGCCAAAGAATATGTTTTGCTAAGTGCACTTGCTTACACCAGATCAAGAGGTATAAGTTACCAGTTCCCTTTTGGTTTTTGTGCCTACTGACAGGGCTAAAATATTCCTGCAGCTTTGGCTGTTGTGACAGTGCTGGGTCCATAGACCCACCAGATGCTCCTAATCAGGATGCTCTCAGGCAGGAAGACTGACATCTCTGCTGCCAAAGTTTCCTTGCTTTCCCTAAATCCTCCTTGTGAAGCATATCTACCAAGAAAAGCACAGATTTTCTGTTCTCACCAGCTCCACCGGGGGTTGTTGAATGACAGCTCCGTCTGGCAGGGAATTCAACACCTCTCTGCTGTACCTCTGCCAGCAAAAGTGTTTTAAGTTTCCTTCAGTGTCAACCTGGTTCTGAAAGCTCCATCTGTCTGCAACTTTGTCAAATATGGGAGTCCAGCTGTTTTAGAAATAAACTCTGTTAGCTGTTTGGGTGATGTGGAGAATCAGACTGTTGTCCTGGTCATTTTTTTTCTTCCTCTACTACAGCAGTGGCGTTCTCTCAGGGGAGTATCAGAATACATCCTGTAACTGGAGGAAAATAGGTAAGAGCCACAGAAAAACCTGTTCCCTGCTGTTGTTTGGATGTGTTCCAACTATCCCACCCAAAAGTTGTCCATCCTCTTCAGCTCCAAGATGAGTGTAGTTTATCCTTTGAGCTAACACAGAGTTTGGGATTCAGATTTTACTGAAAAATTAAAATGTAAATGTTGAGAGAAGAAAATTGGTGGTACAAACTGTTTCATACTGTGAAAAAACTGAAACCTCAGGGTTTGGGGTTTTTTTGAGCTCTGGGGGCTTGAGATAAGCTACAGAGTAAATAGTGGTTTTGTCAGATAGAAACTGGGAATATGAGAAGAGGAAATAAAACTTCTAAAAAAGAGGAAGAGTGGCTTTGAAAAGCTTGAAGACCACAGTGCTGGATGAAGATACTGTATGTTATGACCTGCATAACTTGCACACTTTTTCTATTGCTGAGAATTGGTTGCACTGTTTGGAAACTGTTCACTATGTGGGGTTTAAAGGGGGTAGCAGGACACCAGGATAATGATAACTTGTGAGGAAGTGTGTGTGTGGTGGTGGGGTGTCGAGTGATGCCCCATGGAAGAGGAGTAGGAATTTACTAGGACAAGAGGGAGCAGGAGAAAAGAAAGATCAGGTGCAAACATCCGTAGAAAGCTTATGAGGGGTGGAACTAATGTGAGTGCCTTGTGCACTAACAGAAGTGGTGGCAGATATTAACAGTTTCTGGCTGGGCTGGTTATTAAAGGGCAGATCTGCCTGGAGTGACAGAGAAGTCTCTTTACTGCTTGTGTCCACTTTATACCCTGTGTCTGGGACTTTCCTGTTCTGCTAAAGCTGGGGGGGATGCACAAGACCTGACCACAGGCTGTGGAACACGGCATCGAGTTGCCATATGCTCTGCCCTGTTTAACTTAAAATTGACAGCATGGAGCCACATGGTGCTGCTGAGGCTGTGTGCTGGCCAGGGGCCTTGGCCATCCCTGCAGCTTGGGCAAAGTATGGACCTACTTTTAGACTGAGTGCCATCAGAAAGGCAAGGAAAGCTGGATTTACGTATCACTGGGTCCTGCTGGGCATCCTGGAGGTGCTGCTGGTTGTATGAGCCAGGGAGACCAGAGAAAGGGAGGCCTACATTCTGTTCTTTCTGCCTGCAGAGATTTATACCCAGGTGGCAGGAGAGAGCCCTCACCACAAAGCTCTAGGGTTGCTCTTAAGCAACCCACCTGTTTGGGCTGTTTCAAGTTTCACACTGGAGCAAATGCAAGTGCCACGCCCTTGGCTTACCGTTTGCTCCTCTGCAGACACACAGGGCTGCACATGTGGGAGGCCATCCTGTTGGGAACAGGTGGCTCTTGGTTCCAGTCACTGGTCCCAGGGCTTTTTTAACCCTGCTAAACCCTGCTTACCCTAGCAGGTCAGAAAGCGGCACCAGTGTTTATTATCTTCCTCTCCTGGAGAAGACAATTACTTTTTTCCAGTGCAGCAGCAGCTGGAAAACAGGAAAATAATTATGTCCTTTCTAGAGGTCACTGATTACCCACAGCAGGCTACTCCAAAGTTTATTTCTGTTCTGCCTGTCCCTAAGGGGCTGATCAACATACAGCAGGTTCCCACCAACCCAGAGCTTGCACAAAATCAAAAAAAAAAAAGGGCCATATTTCTAAGTAACTGATAGGGAGGCAGAATTTAGATACCAAAATCCTTGGCATTGTTCTGGCTTAGTGGTGTGAAAGCTTGGCTTCTAAGATTCCAGCATTAAATAGTCAAAGGCCCAATTTGACTGTGGCTGCTTGTAATGTGCTGCAGGGGACAGTAGTATGATAAGGAGGGCTCCTGAAAAGGAGGCTGTGAGGGACCTTGGCTTTTTGTGTGGTGATGGTGAGGAATGAGGGCACAGCTAAAAGAGAAAGTGCAGATGAAGGAGCTAAAATCAAGGGGTCACTGCAGAGTAGCAGCACTACCCGACCTTTCCTGAGGGAACAGCTCAGAACAGTGCTGTTCCTTGGATTAATATTTTTATATCGCTTCCTGAGCATAACACCACCTCCAGCAGCACCTGGTTTTTCCATATTGCTGAACTACAGCATTATAGAAAGGCACATTAGTATTTTCAAAAGCAGTTTTGTCACTGGGTAAATGCTGACTCTCAGGTGAGAGGTGTTTGAGTGAAGTATGTCCTTCAGAGCACTAGGCAGCCATAAAGACCTGAACCTTTGAATTAGAAAAAAAGGATTAGGGCATAGATAAATTTGTCTCAAAATTAATTTTTGATAATTCTGGCTTGGACTGAGTTTAATTCAGAGTGCCCAAGATAGGGTAAATTTCATTTACTGCTCTTTAGATGTTTGCAGACCTAGAATAACAGTGAAACACAAAGCAACCATTTGAAAATAAACTGAAACTTCTAAAGCCTAAGAGCAGCAGTCCTGCCCTCCTCATGGTGACAAGAAGTTCTGCCTGCAGTGTGATATCACCCGGGAATGCCCAGGTGTCCTGGTGCCAACTTGGTGCTGCAAAGCCCCCAGGTTATTCTGCCTGGCCCTGCCATGATTTCGGCCCTGCCTGGTGCACAGAGGCACTGTCACATCTGTCACTTCAGAGCCATTCTCCCAGAGGACTCCAGACAGCTGGGGCCATGCAAAGGCAGGCAGGCAACTGTGCAGCAAGCCAAGCACCTGGGAAGGAGGGAATAGCACAGAAGAAAAGGAGCAGGCTGAGTGCTCTATGCTTGCATGTGTGGGTATATGTAGGAAAACAGCCCTGTGTGGGGGTGAAGGAAGCACCTATGTGTTTCTGTGGGCGATGAAGGGGCTCCCAGGAAGACAAGGAGAATACACCAGCTCTGGAGGCAGAGCTGGCATGTATGTGAATGATGTGGCAGCTATGCAGGGTGGTGGGGCATTCCTCCCCACAGAGGGGAATATCCTCAGGCCACTAATGGAGAGTCATTACTAAATTTAGTGTGTCTGAACCATTTGTTTCTTTTCTTACATGTTTGCACTTGTGTAGGAAGAGCAATGCAGACAGGCAGCCCTCTTAGCACAGGAGGAATTGTAACAAGAAGGAACTGGAATGTGGGGAAGAAAACTCCATAGGTGTAGACTTGAGGAATATAACCCTTTGGCATACGAGGTCAGACTAGGAAATTAGAGACAGCACTCATGCTGCACTACTTTTACAGCTCAAAGAGAGTAAATATCATTGTACCAGGAAAAAGCACAGTGCATCTTGGAGACCATTTGCATGGGACTAGCCTTTATACTCAGGCACTCTCCCCTGCACATCTGATGAAGAGAAGGGCAAAAGTGAATCATAGCAGCGAGTCAGAGTGCAGGAGTTACCCTTCCCCTCTGATTCACCCTCTAGATGTTCCTCTTCCTCCATCAGCTACCAGGGCAGCTTGGCCTCTCAGCTGGAACATCTCAGGGTGGAGCTGAGGAGACACTGCTTTTACCTTCCCGTGTGCAGCTGGGGCAACACTCACCTTTTACTTCTAGCACTTGTATCTCAGCATATAACAGAGCTGGTGCTGTAGCTGGGTGGATGGGAGGGGACCAGGCTCGGGTTTGATACCACCTCAAAGCCTGTAGCTAGCCAAAAGCACCCATTTGCACCTTCCTTCTATTACATCTGCAAGCCAGCTGTGATGGTAGGGTATGATTCCCTTCCTCCCCCTGCCAGCACACACACACAATTACACTAACACAACTTTCCTTTATTATCATTATTGGGGGTTATATGAGGTGGACTGGTGCTGGGGGCTTTGTACCACCACTAGTGTGAATTACAGCTATGCTGGTGTAACAGCTCCTTTTACATCAGAAGTGCTTTGTCTGTCTAGCATAGTCTATTGTTATTGCTACATCTGTAAATCACTCTTAACATAAAGCTTAATGATCTGCATCCCCCTTTTCCATGAACCCCTGCCAAACAAGAGCACAATGCTGCAGCTGTAGCTATTAAGCTATGGTGGCAGCAAAGCACTCCATTAATACCTCATGCTCAGCAGTTTGTGATGCATGAGAGCTGAATAATTATGCCCTTGTTACCCTCAAATGAGAGCACAATTGCCAGAAACAAGCGTTTAAAATTAAAAAAAAAACCAAAAACTGTATCAAGTCAAGGACAACATTGGTTCATTCATAAAACAAGCCTTTCTGAACAAAAGGACGATGAGGCAGAAAACAGGCTTACGTTAGTGAGGCAGTTGTTTCTAGAGCTGTATTGTACCCTCTCAGAAAGGCCTCTACAGCCTCTTTATCCCAGCTGTTTTGAGAAACTAGCAGGCAGAGATTTAGCCAAAGCTCTTGTTGCTATGAGTTGCACTGATAGAGAGGTTTAGTTTAGGTTTGAGATACAGGAATAGGAAGCAGAGCTTTAGCAGTGTGAGTATCAAAACCCAGTGCTCTGAAGCATTTGAAACTGAGCAGGCAGGCAAAGGAGACTGAAAATGGGTGTTGATGAAAATAGGAATGATGAGTCTGTCCTCCTTGTCGAGGATGCCTTGCTGCTCACATCAGGATAGCAGCTCCATGCCTTTGGTTAGCAGAGGAGTTCAGAGACCACAGAAACTGTCTCTTCTTCACCTAGAGCTCAACATGAGCAGGGATTTCAGAATCATGTCTGCACTGATATTTCTGGGACAGGAACAGCTGGTGCAAAGGAAGTAGTTAAAAGGAAGGCTGTAGTGCAGACAGACTTGCATTATTTTGAGCAACATTGCACCAGTCTCTGAGCAAGGGTAGAGCATATGGTAGCAGAAAACTTGTCATCCTTTTTGTCTTTCCCTGTTATGCTTCCTGTAAGTCCAAGTGAGGACTAAAAAGAGAACTTTGACATACACCCCAAGCCTAGCACTGCAGAATAGTGCCTGCCTCTGTGCAGCACATCTAGCAGTGCATACCTGACTGGGGATTTGCTGTCCCCATCTGGCTGCATATGTGTCATACTGCAGAAGAATGTGTTTGTGTTGTCATCTCCTCATGAAGCCTGACTCTCACCGCAGGACTTGCCAACTTCAAAACAGCTAAGTCTGGTTTATTTTCCCACCAATAATTCAGCCAAGAGATGATAGGTCATAAGAAACAAACTGAGTAAGTGATTAGGGCACGTGGGCTGGTCAAAGCAAGTTTCACTGGGATGCCTGGAGAGGACTGGAACTGCAAGAAGTCCCGTCTGGCATGCTTTACAGCTATGGTTGCCAACGTTTCTGTTTGCGGGCCCTGATTTTTTTCCAGCATGCATAATTTGCATTTTTGGATAATAAGCTTCCCTCATTTACTTCTCAAGAGTCCAGGAAATGCACAGGTACGCCCCACTCCATTCCGCTCCCACCTGTGATCCACAGACCTTTCATTGAAAACCACAGCATAGTACAGACCACAAAGCTCTCCAAGACTGCAGTGCAGTGTTTTATGTGCAGATGCTGTCATGCAGCTGAAGCTCGACTTGAATTTTTAAAAACATTTATTGGCAGGTTACAAAACACAAGTAAGGCAAGTAAAACCCTTTCAAACTGCTCAGGCAAAGTATCTCCTTGAGACAATACTGATGAGATTATATTGCCAGAAATACTTCAAGCTACACATTAAGAAATAAGAAAATTAATGGAAAGAGTATCCCTAAAACACACAGTTCAATTTATAGGCACACTGACAATACAGGGACATGGGGGCTTCAATCCCACTGGAAATACAGGTGGGAAGAGGACAGAGTCCTTCAGACCAAGTAACTTCAATCCCAGGATCATCTTTGCCCTCTTGTGGACAACCTTCCCTCCTGCAGCTTCTCGGCAGGTTCCTGTGCAGATGGCAGGAACAATGCAAAATACATTTCTGCCCTTCCCTGTGCTTCCTTCCGCGGACTAAGAATAGCCATTCCAAACCTAAGGGACAGCCACACCCAAAGCCCAGCCAAGCAGTGACCCTCGCTCGGCTCCTGCATGACGGCAGCTGCATGAGAGAGCAGGTGGCTGGTCCTGCTCCTCCCTGTAAGGAGAAAAGCCATCCCAAAGCAAGGAAACACATCTGTGCCTTGACCGAGGGCTGCACAGACAGAGTGACCAGGTGGTGCCTGTGCACTCACAAAGGAAAGGTGCATGCTACCAGCCCATATTCTGCCCTGCTGCACTACATTCTGGTCATTTACAGTGAACCAACTTGGATTATGCTCCTGAGAAGGGGGCTGTCATGATTCTAGCAATAACCCGACTTAACTGTGTGGTCATGCTTCAAATTATTAAATCTAGTATTTCTGAGTTATTTCTCATGGTGTAAAATCCACCATTGGCATATCTTTCTAATACAACATTTTGCCTTGATTGTTTTCTTGCATCTAGGTAATTAAAAGCATTTGAGACCTTTTCCCTTTTGAGTCCTTACAATTACACTCATCTCTGGCAACTTCATCAAAGAGACAATTTTATCTTTAGAATTATTTCATTTTTCATCTTACAAAATAAAGAAAAGCATACTGTGGCATTCCAGTTTCTGTGCCAACAATGAAGGAAGCGACATTCTCTTTCTGTGTACAAGATGACCACCAGGTAATAAGTAATCTGTAGGATTATGGAACAAAAAAGTTCTCCCTGCCAAAAAGCAAAACATGTAGGTTTGCTTCCTTTCCCTCACCCCCTACCACTGACAATCAGCCAAACAATTTTTTAAATATCAAGTGGCTCTCCCTCAACCAAGGAAGTCAGTGACCTGCATTTTTCTACATCAGAATAAATTATTTGCCCTCAACACCTTTGGCTAGGTTGTGCTCCTTCCTTTAGCAAGTCTGCCCCTTTATTTTTTCACTTCCATGTAATCAAGACAATAGGAAACAGCACCTGGATTGTGCTTCTCACAGTAACTTACAGACCACATGTAAAGGCTACTGCAAACTACTGTGGCTGGACCCCGTGGTCAGGGGCAATACTGACCTTATCAGATCTTTTTTCCTGGGAACTTCTAGTGAGAATATCCAGCCAGTTGGACCCTCTTCCCCAGGAACAGGCAAACACAATGCAAGCTCTTTCCTCCAAACCAGGAACAAAAGAATGATGTTATTTCCTATGGCTGGTTTTGGGAGAACTACATAGCAGCACCAAATCATAGCAGCAACAACAAGAAACACTTATTTACTAAACCTTTATTTTAAAAAATGATTACAAAATATTTCATAAAGATCCTTAGATCAAGAAAACATAATGTATTAAAAAAGATCACAAGTTTAGAATGATAAAAAAATATTTAAGCATTTAAAAATTATTTAGATGGCAATTCAACAATTCAAAGCAACACTGGAAACTATCAAATTCTTGCTTTATATATATATATATAAAAGTAATGTATTATCATCCTGCTTTAATAATAATTAAAAATCACTTAAATTCATAATGGTATTAAAAGTGACATACAACTCTCTCCAGCATAAAATTTAATATCCAGCCAGCTGCTTATGTTTACAGCAATAGACTAAAAAAGAGATGAATTTCCATCTTAAAGGCACTATCAGCATCTTGATTTGCTACAATTTTATAGAACCTCTGAAAATTTTCACTAAGAATTTCCCTTCTGTGTTGAAAGCTTGGTATTTTATTGCTCAAATTTGAATGAGGATCACCATGACAGCCATTATGCAAAAAACATCTTGTGCTGAGCTCTGAGAATTGCATGAGATCGATCACTGCTCTTTCAGGTTGGAAGGTGCAAAGGTAGAACTCACCTGTAACAGACCACAATCCTTCCCTGCTCTTTTGAAGCACAGGGTATACAGGCAGTAAGGCACAATTCCTTCCCATACTCAGAACCAAAGGGCACTGGTAGCACTGTGATTTTAATGTGGGCTAAACATCAAACACAAAAATTAACATTCACAATCTACGCAATGGCCAGTATAGATCTTCAGAGCAGAAGCTCACAGTCCAGGCACTGGAAAAGTTCCCACATATCCTGAAAAATCCTCTCCACTCATTCTCAAGGCAGCACAAAAACACCTTGAAAGTGGCTGCAGAGCCTTAACCTTGACTGGTTCAGCTGGAAAACACCAAAGCTGAGCGTCCGAGCAGGCCCCAACACCATTTCCAAGCACTGTGGTGAAGAATGGAGAAGACAATCCCTGATAGATGTACTGGGCCAGTTGCTTCTTTCCAACAGGCTTTACTACCAGTTATGATGTAGAGAGAGGTTCACTTTACCAACAGAAGAAATTTGAGGCAGTTGTATCTAACAGCACTTCTGCCAGAGCTCCTATCACTCTCCTGAACATCCCTAATCCCCTTAAGCCAAAATCAACCACCTTAATGGAAGCAATTGAAATAGGTGGTTTAAATAAGGTTGGCTGATTTCACCACAAGCAGGCTGGGAGACAGGCAAAGGGCTGACAGAGCATCCAGCCATACACACAGAGCTCCTGCAGAACCAGACATTTAATCCAGCTCCAACATCATTCTCTAGGATCAGTCTAATTAAGAGACAGACATTTAAAGCCAGCACCTAACACCAGAGGCATCAAAAGGGCATGTCAAGACTGCAGACCAGTCTGCTCAGTCACTGCAGCACAGAAACCTCTCCCCCACCTAGACTGGGAGGGCAGGGGATCTAGGAGTGATAAGGAAACCTAGCATATAGGAAACTGATAAAACAGTTAAAAAATAACCTCACAGAAGCAGAAAACAGCACACACACATGCAAATCTGCTTCTCAACTATTTTAAAACAGAGCAAAAGTACCTTATGAGGTGCAAGGATTAACAGCATTATCATGCATGTTAGCCAACAACTGGTTTGGAAGCAACATATTAGGCAACTGCCTTAAACCTATAACCATTATGTGACTTGCTCCTGGTATTTAACTACTATATGACAGACTATGGCCAGGTAAACTGCCAAGGCCAGGAGATCCCTTTCTGTATCTCCAAGAATGGACATCAGTAACACATCACTTAGGTGGGAAAAGCCTATAGAAAAAGCAACCAAAACCCAGACTTCAATTAACTTATCTTCAGGCTGAGAAAAATAACAGGAAAAATTACCTCAAGATAAAAGTCCATTCATGGTGCTGCATTGCTTAATAAATACTTTGGAGCACAGTGTTGCTTTTACATTATATTTACAGCTACCAATTACAGATGAAGATTTAAAGACTACAGACATTTTGGTGTGGAAAAAAATTCAGTAGGACTCTAGGCAATAAAAAGAAACCAAAACAAGACTGTTTTGGAATGTTACTTATATGGGCACGGTCCCCAGAGTAAGACATTACAGATCATAGAGGAGATATTTCTCATTGAGATTTTGTATCACCAGCAACACCGCTTGTAAACCAAACATCTCTAATCTACCCAGTTATCAGAGACACCTACAGCAAGCACTGACTGAAATCACATTTTAGTGCAAACGGACACTAATAAATACAAGAGAAAAAAACCAGCCAGTCCAAAGAGCATTTCTTCTTTACAACACAGAAAATTCTATGAAGGAAAGTATCTCTTCTATGCATAGCTCTAAAACCAAGCTACAGCTTTAATTTGGTGCTTCACACCACCCAGCAAAATTTTACATCCTCCAAGCAAAGTGTAGTGTTGGGCTTAAGTCTCAGGCCATAGAGAGAACATCACAAAAATCATACTCATCAGAAAGTGGCAGCAATGGGAAAAAAAAACAACTTTGACTTGCTATTCCAGTCCTTTGTCTTAAAACAGCTTCCTCTTCCTTTCCCAAATACAGCTCGGACAATTTCTGTAGGGCTTGGTCTCAGTGCTGCCACAATAGGTTACAGGATTGGGAACGCGCCAGATTGGGATATCAGTGAAATGCAGTTAATGCCTGGGAGACATGGCAAATGTCTCAAGCACTCAAACATAATCAGCTTTTTCTCATTCGCTTTGGTATTTTGGAACATCTCCTGGCTCACAGTACTTTGCTCTGCTTTTGAAGGCTTCCATCTTAAGAGAGGCATAGCAGTCTTACCTTTATCTCAGACATCAGAAAAATGCTTTTTTAGCACTTCATTTCTTTTACAGCCATCAGCATCTGGTCTGACACATCCGTGACTTGTCCGATACGTGTCCCATCAGCAGTGTTCCTTGCAGTCCTACAGACTTGCTTGCAAAAGAAATCAAGGGGACAAGTGCTTCTTTACCTGTTTACCAACTGAGCTAGTCAGCAGCAAGGAGTCTCAAGCTACTGCCGTATTTATAAACACAGAAAACTGTGAGATTCAAAACCATTCTAGCAAAACTTAGCATTCCCTATACATAAACAAGCTGCATATGGTATTAACCTTGCAAGTAATATTCACCAGGATAGATCCAACATGCTGTAAGGTTTTTTCCATTGATATTCAGATTGCTACTTCTGGGGTTGCTTCATGTAAAATTCTTATTTTTTATCTTATTCCTCTCACTGCTGGCATTTCCAGTTTCTTCCTGCAATTGTTACAGCTTTTGAAACCATCTGAAAGAAGATTCTGGCATACAAGTCCAAACTTTGACAATCATGGGGTGCAAAACTGTCTCCTTAATATACCATTTACATTACCTTCCCCATAAATCCCCTACAGTCACTACATCATTAAACTGATCTCCACAGACAGAACTGATAAATAGGAGTAGTAAAAACAACCCAAAAATCCTTTCTTAAGGATAAACATTCCTGTAAGACTCCAGTTAGGTATCCCTTTTGCATTCAGTTTGATCAGGAAGTATAAAAATTAATTCTGCTGTGCTAATTTATAACTTGCAACAGAAACATCTAGTCCATTTAACCAGGAAATATCTTTAGGTTATAGCTCAGAATTTATGTCTCAGACATTACCCTTTATTAGTCATCTCTGTCAAAATCAAATCAGCACACTGCTGTCCAGAAGCTATTCTGTTTAGACCCAAGGTTTTTTAGTGCCTGGCATTCCAGCAGGTGGCAGGACCAGTTGCCTTAGAACGTGATGCTCAAGGTGCCATTAGCTGACCAAGAATCAAGAAAAATTTGTGATGAGCAATGCATACAAAATCCATTAGAACAAAGAAACAGAAGTTGTTACCTACAGTGCACTGAAAGTTCATTTTAGTTTGCTCCCATTAAAACAAAACAAAAACCAAACAAACAAAATCAACAACAAAAAAAATTAAACAATTTCAGGAAGTTAGCTTCATTTATTCAATGGCTGATTTTCTGTGGCACTCGGAGTGTTACCAGGATTTTCAGAGCGTCCACCGATTTTTTGTTTTCGCCTGTGATAGAACTCTAGACCAAATTCAGCTGCAAATGCAAATGTTGCAAAAAATCCAAATACCTGTGAAAGGGACAGAAATATGTGATTTTAAAATGCATAAACAGTAATTGTATTCTAACATCATTTGGAAAGATTCACTGTACCATTTTTTATACATTAATAACGCTTATAATATTAAGATTACAGTCCTCCTTAAATCAATAGTTCCATTTAAATTAGACACAGATCAGAAATCATAATTCTAGCTCATTCATTGCAAAAGTTTTTACAGTTTTCATTCTTTTAATCAAGTGTGATCCTTATACTGTATTCTAATCAACCTTTAATAGCAAAAGTTTATTAGTTTCATTGCCAAAATCAATTATTAAAGTAGCAGAGCATATAGCAGACTATTTATCCAAGAGAGGGCTGCTGATTAATGAGAGTAAATGAAGAAGAATAACACACGGAAGGTGAAGGAAGAGAAGATCTGCAGAACCTGGGTCAGCAAGGGAGAACAAAATGACATTTTGTTACCAGTCATGCCAAGACGAGAAATGGTAAAGAGAAGGCAGCTTTTTTCAAACAAGGAAAGAAACATACATATTATTCTAACTCTGCCTAAATTTTACACAACTGGTTTGGACCAAAGTAATTAGACATTAATGAGTATTAAATCACAGTAGTTTTTATTGTTTCTGTGCCAGAAAAAAAAGCAAGGCTGACACCTGATTTATGCTCAAACTATTAGGTCTAAATAAATCTACATCACATAAGATGACTACACAAAAGTGTGTATCTCTAATTGCTGATGCTGCCATGGAACAGAATTATCTTGCTTTCTTTTCCAAATCATTTTTTTTCATTCAAGAATTTGATCTTTTAAACTCACATGTTCACAATTCCAAGGTTACTCAAAAGAAGTATTCAAATGACTAGGGAATTACGACATCCACAGCATCCCAAAAGCCCCTTTAGTGCCTTGCCCTGAGCCTCCTCAGTGTTCCCTGGGAGATGAATGCCCTGTTGCTCTACTATTTCTGTCACTGAGAAACTGCTGCTCTTATTGCAATCGTGCAAGTCAGTGTTGCCCACATGTGCTCTGTAAAAGCAAAAGACAGGATTTCTTGATGACTTTGTGAGGAGTGACATTATGAAAGGACAATTGAGGAAAACCAGAAATTTCAGAAGTAGTGTATCAGAGAATTGGGCAAGCTTCAAGAGATGACAATGTTGAACAGCAGAGATGACAGGAAATAATACAAATCCAAGGCAGCAGGCAAAAGGTGGGAAGCTGCAAGCGCACACAGAGCTTTCCAGCAATCCTGAGGAATGCCAGCTCTTTGAATTTCCTATCATAAGTTTCTGGAAGATCTGAAATAGCTAATTCCTCCTGAAACATCAAAATGCCCAGTTTCTTCTCTGCAAATTGAGTGAAGTTTAGAGGGCAGAGAAAATAACATACCAGACAAATACAAAGTAAATCTTGCCATTTTAAAACTTACACATGTAGCAATTTCAACAGCAGAGTCAGAGCAGGTTGCAGAAAACACTATTGATGCTAACAGAAACCCGGCAGCTATGAATGGCACAGCCCAAAAATTCTGCAAATATATATATATAAATATATATAATTTAACTGTAGATAGGTTACTTAAAAAGAACAAGCATCATAACAACAGTTGAGTTAACCTGCCTGTGAATTTATGTTTTGATACTTTGCTGCTAGTGGAAGCTTCAGAAAATACATTTTACAATTACATTCCAAATGACATTCAACATTATCAGCTATTTAAACAGCATTATCAGCTATTTGAAGGAGTCTGCCCTGGTTTTTTTTATTTTTTAAGTATTTAATTAATTTCATCTAACCTTTTTTCACCATCAAATTTAAGCTCAGGACAATCATGGTAGCTTTATTCCTCATGTAAAACATTTAAGAAATTATAGAACTGTAAGTAAATGTGCTCATTCAAACCTTTTATTACACTCCCTTATCTGTACCCTCACATAAAGACACTATTGTTTGCTCAGAAGGCACATAGGAAGGGACACTTGTGAGATGGAATAATGTTCCTACTCACTTTACAGAGCAACTTTCTCCCACTGCTGCATCTTCTGAAATATAAAGCCATAAACTGCAACGAGTTATGATTATTGCCAAAAAGGAGGTCGTCTACACCCAGTAGGAAAATAGATAGGGTAAACTGATAAATTGCAAGCATCATGCTGGTGGTAAACTGTATTCCATATGCATACAGATCTGCAATGGTTATGCTGTAGTATTATTAGCATTAATGTGGAAAGACTTTTCCACATATTAACTCCTAAAATCCTGCAGGTAGCCAGCTTTGAAAAAGATGTCAATATAAACTCTCAAAGTTGGCTCATTTTTAATTTAATCTACCCTTTACATGGAGAAGAAAAGGAGATTAATTTTGCATAGGCTCTTCACTCCACAGCAGACTTTACGCACTTAGAAGAAATTGTCTGTTTTTTTAAAAAAAAAGTTTTCTTACCAGTTTCTTCACTTTATCTTCCCCCAGTGATTCATACAAATCAGTGCAATACATATACAGAATCAGGAGGCTCAGAAGAAAGGCACTGCAGCTTATGAATTCAAAGAAGTAAAGTCCACTACAAGTGATACAATCATCCACAATTTCTTCACAAACAACAGCCACAAAAGAGAAAATCTGCAAACAAATAACATGCTTGAGTTGGATCAAGTCTCTAACATCTTCAACAGACATCTCTGATACGAAGATTAATAAAGCTAGCTGTGACAAAAAATCTCAGTCTACAAAGAGTTTGGTGAAGTTCTGCACTATTTTCTTACAGACAGAAATAATTATGCAATGACACGGTTTACACTTGGCTGTTAAAGGTGGTCCATAAAGCACACTCTGGTAAGCTAAGCACACAGCCAAACAGAGGCTTCTTGATTAGACAGACAAGATTCCTGTTTTGTGGTTTTGTGCAACTGCCAGTTTGAAGCAGAGGAGGCAGCGTGGAGAACACACATCCTGCAAAATGCCGCTGCTTACTACACACAGCTGCACTCAGTTCTGAATGTATTTGGGTCCAGGGTAGTGGGGGAAACTGGACAGCACTGACACACTCACCTACCTCCCTAAAAGCTCATAGCTGATGTTACCTCACTTGATAAAACTTCAGAGAAAGTCCATGAACCCAACATTCACACGCTTGTGACCCAGTAATGACAGAAGCTCAACTGCTCTTGTAGGGACTGAAACTATACTATGTTCATGCTATGCTGGACAATGTTTAATCTGTGTAGAGGTTTATCTTCACCTTCCTGCCACAGTGTGTTTTGAGAATTGAATGTGACTTAATTCATATACAGTCACCATATCCCTGCTGCTGGATTTTCTACTGTTTTATTGTACAAGAAAGAATATTGCTTTATTTAATTGTTCACTTATTTTGGCCACTTCTTGCTAGTTTCCTTCATCCCATCAACTTGGCATAGTTCTGCAGATCTTTGTAGTAAGGATTTCGCCAAATTAAAACAAAACCATCAGCAGGAATCAGACTGGGTCATAAAATTGAGACTAATATGAGAATGATGATCATATTTTTTATGTGGGCAATAAAGAGGCTGACAGTTCTTTGTTTAAAAAAAAATAAGATTCAGAATTGTTTTTGGAAAATAACCACCAGTCTTCAGTTTCTGTTTTCTCACAGTAAAAACAAGAACAACAATCTAGCAGTAGGAAGTGTAAATTCCCCTTACTAAGCCAGGTCTCAGAAGAGAACCACATTTTAGAAATGCAACAATATAAAGTAAACAGGATCTCAGAAAGGTAAAGAATGGGAGCTGGGAAACATCAGTGTTACTATCAGGCCTCCATATGCTTCCTTTCTCTCCCACAGTGACTGGCAACACGAACTTCCCAGCAGCCCTTGCACCTAAACCAGTGAACTACAGTGTCAGTCCAGGAATGTGCTAAACTCTGACTTTCCAGTTTTTATGGTTTGGGAATTTTTTTTTGCATTTCTAAACATGGGGTTATAGCTGCATCCAATGACTTCCAATTTCACATTTTTCACTAGGTCAGCTTCACTAGGTCAGTGAGATAGCACTGCACATAAAAACGTATCTCTTTTTATAAGCACTGGAAATGGAAAGTCATCACTTTCATCACTTGGGCTGAAACAGAACAGAAAGAAAAAAAAACTGTCCTTAAAAGAAAGTATATGTCCAGATAACCATAATATGATCCAAATAGCTGAAAAAAGCTTCTCCACTGAGTGTACAAAAAAGTTAAATAAAAAAATCCCACTCAAAGAGCAGTTATATAGGGTTCAGTGTCAAATAATTGAGATTTACCAAGTAGAATCCTGTATGGGACTTGTCCAAATCAATATTCAATTTTTTTATTAATAAGTTGAGTAATAAAATAGAGTACATCAATTAAAAAGTTGTCTTGAAGAACTTTGAGTAAGTGCTTTGATTAAGTTAATGTATCAGCAGCACATTTATAAGATGCCAGAGAGCTTTGCTTGGGTTTCTTAACTTGCTCTTTGATATCACTATCAGGAAAAAAAGGGTTTCCTCTGTTGTCCTACTACCACCAAAAAAAAAAAAAGTTTTAAACACCGAAAGCATTGTTGGAGAAGCAGTTGTTTTGGATTTTTTTTTATTTTGTTATTAGTCCTGTCTGTATGTACACCAGAAATTAAACATCTTTGTCTGTCTCTTACCAGCAAGAAATTATTCATTGATGCTGACATTACTGTTGGAAGTTTCTAAACAAATGTCAATTTTTTAAAGATTTAACAAGTGAATTGCTACAAAAGAATTTAACGAATGAATTGCTACAAAAATAGAGGAGACCAATGAACTTGCCAACAATTCTGTGAAGATGCTTGGCAGTGGGATTCCCAGTACAAAATCTTCTAGTTCAGACGGGTGCACATATTAATTCTTTATTAAGTCTGCACAATTCGGGCTACTACAGGACATAAACAGCTCAAAAGGGAGCTGATTTTTAAGCCTGAATTACAATTTTCCTTTCCAGCTAGGGCATTTTACTCAAGTTAAACAATAGTTGATGACAACTTGTCTTGCTTTAGGTAAGAATTAGTTTCCACCTCAGTCTTGGCACAA
Source organism: Irena cyanogastra (assembly GCA_013397155.1). Classification (NCBI taxonomy): domain Eukaryota; kingdom Metazoa; phylum Chordata; class Aves; order Passeriformes; family Irenidae; genus Irena; species Irena cyanogastra. The sequence continues at coordinate 1,496,025 of VWZV01014206.1, forward strand.
TATACACTGTGCCATTTACCTTTGTGCTGAATTTGAACCAGTCATGGCCTAGCAAAAACATTCCACCTATTCAAAAAAAAAAAAGCCAACCAAACAAAACACCAACACCCTAGAAACCTGTGCAATAACATGCCTCCCAGCATCCCTTTGGCACTCACATTTGTGACCTTTAGCAGTCATGTTTTCCTTGTTTTATTTCCTCAAAAGAACTGGCTAGGGTTACAGTGTATGCCATTATCCATCTGAGGAAAAGTATTTCTTAGGTCTAGAAGCCAATTTTCTGCAGGTGATTTCAGAGTGTTTTATAAAACCCTTGATGACTCTACAATGAACAGAGCCCACTTTCTGGTTGCAATACCCTGTTTAGCAGTCCACACAATCAATTACCAGGGCATAATCCCAGTAACAACCACTGTTGTAACACAAAGCCAAAAGTTAATGACCATCACTGACATTTCCAAAAAATCAACACTTTCCCAGAAGAGGAACATTCTTACTGCAGGGACAGAGGCTTCCACCTTCAGGACTTTCCAGGGCTTGTGGAAAGTGCTTTGACCATGACCTCAAGATCTCTGCATTTTGATAAAGGTTACAAAAAAGGAGGGACAAATGTTGGAAATTAGGAGGGTGAACAACTATAACTCCAATTTCTTTTTCCTCTCACTGACTAATGGGTGAAGACCATAAACTGCTACTTATTTAAGAACATGTCAAGCCACTACTCATCTTGTTTAGGATAATGATAATTTTTCTTTTTTTCTACTGAGAAAGCATTTTTAATAATTAAACAGTTTAAGGCTTTGGTACAACAGTAAATTTGCCTACATAATCACTTATTTTAGTCAATTAACCTATTTATATAAACATTCTGCTTGTCAGGGAGCAGAACCCAGCAGATCTTGCTTTAATAATCTCCAGTAGATGAATTAAAAGTTTATGTTCCATTACATTTATTTAAAACATTCTTGGGTGTGATTTTTTTAAACACTCTTAGAAAACTTTATTTTTGGCAGCGTTGCCACTTTATGAACACTAAAGAATATTACATTTCTGATTGAGAGTTTTGACTGTGTGTGAGATGAAGCTTAAAACCCAAATGTCCCTTTTTCTGCAATGGTGAAGTAACGAGAAAAGGTTGGAAGTCCCCTACAATTCCTGCGAGCATGACACATTTGACTAAAAAGCCACTGTGTTGACTGCAAAATGCAGGCTGACACACATTTGCAGTCAGCTGCCCTTTACCACCATGGGTTTCACTCATTCCCTGCTAGTACAAAAGAGTGATGTTCCTCACATCCTTATCAGCAGTCACACTGGCACATTTTGGAAGAGTCTGTCACCAAACACTGAACAGAACCTTGCATCAGGAGCCCAACTGCTTGATTCAGGAGCAACAATATGTATAAAAGGCAGAAAATAAGCCTTTTATTTCCTGGTGGGCCCAGGGCTGCCTGACATGAAGTGATGTCTCATGCCATGGGCCACCACGATTATGGGTTTCTGGTGCAATTTTCTACCACGAATCATGGGAGAAATAGGCTCCTTAATTTGAACATGGACAACACAGACTGACAAACTTAGAATGGGCTGCAGGAGCAGCAAGAGAGGAATGTCTGGAGCTCATAGCCTAGCAATGCCCTTCCCAGTTCTACTGCCCTATGGTGAGTACCAAGCCTTCAACCAAAGGCTTCTTCCTCCTGTTTTCATCCAATTCGGCCCTCAGAAGAAAGCACTACATTTCCTGCGAGGCTTCTGTCTGATTTTGAGCCAGAGCAGGTGGTGTTTAAGGCCAGCAGGTAGCAGGACCACGCGGCTGCAGCACCGAGCCTCGGGCGCACGACGCCGGCATCATCTGATGTCAGCACCTACTTCTGCAGTTCGGACATGAAGAAGGAACACTGCCATAACTTCCCCACCATAAACCACTTTGAACCAGCATTATAAGGCACCATGCCAACTTTCCACCTGAGTTACAGGTCCGCACAACCTTTAGGGACCCCATGCCACGTTCCAAATCAGGACACCTCCCCGGCGGAGCCAGCCCTTTCCGACCGGCAGAATCCATTCCCTCGAAGCCTGTGTGCAGCCATCTCCCCAGCCTGCGCTGGATCACCGAGGAGTTTAATTTTTAAGCGGCAGGGGACCGTCCTAAAGCCGAAGGTCATCACAACACGCTCGTTTCCATCCCAGAGCGGGGCACCCCCGCCCCGCCGGGCTCAGCCCCGGGAGACTGTAGGTCTCTCCCCGGTCCCGGGCAGCCATCCTGCCAGGGGTGCTGCCTCCGCGCCAGGCCCGGCACGTCCCGCACGGCGAGGGGAGGAGGGCACTCACCGTCTGGACCACCTTGAGTGGCAGCTGCAATCCCCGCAGGTGCCGCAGGGTGCAGCTGAAGGGGCAGCGGCGGGACGCCTTCGCCTCCGGTTCCGTGGTCTCGTTGTAGACGGCACCGTTCTCCATAGCCGGGCCGGGCCGCCGCCTGCCAGCCGGAAAAAACCGAAAGAAAAAGGACAGCAGGCGGGGCGCCTTCGCCTCCGGTTCCGCGGTCTGCCTGTGGGCGGAGCCTTTTTCCATGGCCGAGGCGGGCCGCCGGCTCCCAGCTGGAAAAAACGGAAACAAAAAGGACGGCAGGCGGGACGCCCCCCGTTCCGTGGTCCCGCTGTAGGCGGAGCCTTTTTCCATGGCCGGGCCGGGCCGCCGGCTCCCAGCTGGAAAAAACGGAAGGAAAAAGGGCGGCAGGCGGAATGTCCCCCGTCCCGTGGTCTCGTTGGAGGCGGAGCGGGTCCCCATGGCCGGGCCGGGCCGCCGGGTCCCAGCTGGAAAAAACCGAAGGAAAAAGGGCGGCAGGCGGAATGCCCACCGTCCCGTGGTCTCGTTGGAGGCGGAGCGGTTCCCCATGGCCGGGCCGGGCCGCCGTGTCCCAGCTGGAAAAAACCGAAGGAAAAAGGGCGGCAGGCGGAATGCCCACCGTCCCGTGGTCTCGTTGGAGGCGGAGCGGTTCCCCATGGCCGGGCCGGGCCGCCGTGTCCCAGCTGGAAAAAACCGAAGGAAAAAGGGCGGCAGGCGGAATGCCCACCGTTCCGTGGTCTCGTTGGAGGCGGCGCGGTTCCCCATAGCCGGGCCGCCGGCTATCAGCTGGGAAAAACCGAAAGCAAAAGGGCAGCGGGCGGTGCGGGAGCAGGAAGGGCGGCAGGCCCCGGGGGCCCGGGGAGCCCCGGGGGGCGGCGGTTGCACCGGCCGTTGATCCCTCCGGGACAGAGGCGCTGCCTGCGGCGCGCGCCAGCGCTCCCCCTGGCGGCCGCGGGCGGGAGCGTGAGGGACGGCCTGGACCGCGGGGACGCCTCAGGCCCGGTCTGGGCTCGTTTCGCAAATCGGGGCTTGGTAAGTAAAGTTTACGAGATTATTCTCTCGTCACACGAGATTACGGTATCAGAAGGGGGTTTTAAGCCAAAGCTTTCCCTGGTTACATTCACATAATCAATTAGGTTGGAAAAACCCTCTGAGATCATCAAGTCCAGCCTATGACCGGACACCAGCACTGTGTCAACCAGACCATGGCACTGAGTGCCGCGTCCAGTCTTACCTTAAACACCTCCAGGGACGGTGACTCTGCCACCTCCTTGGGCAGCCCATTCCAGTGTCTAATCACCCTTTCTGTCAAGAAATTCCTCCTAATGCCAAACCTAAACCTCCCTTGGGTGCTGCTTGAGGCAATGTCCTCTTGTCCTGTCATGAGATGTCTGAGAGAAGATCCTGACCCCCATCTTGCTACAACCTCCTTTAGACAGTTCTAGATATCAGTAAGGTCACCTCTGAACCTCCTTTTATCCTGGCTAAACAACCCCAGTTGCCTCAGCTGCTCCTCACAAGACTAGTGCTCCAGACCCTTCACCAGCTCAGCTGCTCGTCTCTGGACTTGTTCCAGCACCTCAATGTTCTTCCTGAATTGAGAGGCCCAGAACTGGACACAGTACTCAAGGTGTGGCCTCACCAGTCCTGAGTACAGGAGAAGAATCATTGTCTTTGAAGACATTCCTTGTTGTCAGTGAGAGAAAACACTCATATCACCAAGCCTCCTCTATTATACTCCCATACCTTTGCCCCTGTCAGCTTTTAAAAGAAAGTATTGTATTTGTTGCCTACTAAGAGTAGATTGAACTTTTATATGTAGGCAAAGGTGTGCTATGTTTGCTTCTATATTATCGATGTACTACCCACAGAGCTATTACGGTCCTTTGTAGTCAAATTCAGTTATACTTGTTTAAATTCAAGTAAATGGAAGATTGCTACAGGTTGAAAAAGAGGAGATTTGCTTGCTTAACATTAGCTGTGTAGGAACAGATTCTCTGCTTAGGGAACAGATCAGGCTGTTTGGACACTGCTTCTCTTTGGGAACTGTGCAGTGCAGTGGGAATGTGCTACAGAGCCCCATGAGGCTGGGGCTACTTTTAGCTCTGCCAGGACACCCTCTTAAGTGGGCAGATGCAGAAGTATGGGCCAGACCAAAGCAGCTGGGCCATGCTCCCTGCTGAGTGTGTACGGGCCACATGCCCAACCTCTCCCAGTAAGAAAACACAATCCAGGGGAATACACAGTGTCCCTGGGCAGGATCATATAGACCTGTCTCTGCCGTAAACAATGTTTGGCTGGAGCAATTGGCTTGGGAGGTAAATGAGTAGGGCAAGTCCTGTGATTCCCAAGGTGTGGGCATTTCTGCTAAAACAAATGGGCGTGCCCCAGCTTCTGCCTGGGACTGGGGTGAGTCTAACATGGCTCTGTTGGCAGCATCCCAGACTACAGGACTGAGCAGGTAGGTGTAGTCAGGAATATTTGCTGTTACCGTTTATAAATTCCCAGTGCATTCACTACCTTTTTTAACACTAGTACATTACAAATTAGATTACATTACAGAGCTAGCATCTCTCTTCTGAAGGAAATTTCCTTCTTGTTTTCTTTTCTTCCTTGATAATATTTCACAACCGGCTGAATAACTCCAAAGCCACAAAGCATGTATCTAGGCTGTACTGTGGTCTGACAGAGACAGGACTTAACTGAGACAGAAGCAGCTGTCTGGTCTTTTAAGGTGTTCAGTAGCATCTAAGGCTATTTTGTAGCCCTTCCCTTATGAGTCTTTAGAATGCCTTTATGCAGCATTGCTAGATTATGAATATAGATGTTAGTACTGAAGACAACTGTCTTGAGGACAGACTGCTTTTCGAGGAGCCACAGAAACACAAAACAAGATTACAAAAGATAAGATAGATGGTGACCTCTTTCCAGTTTCTACTGTCTTTAAGCTGATTTTCCCGTTCAGGACCTCTTCAGGAAATATATATCAACGATGCATGAATGATAAATGTTAGCTTGCCATTTAAAGCCTAACTTTTGAGGCCAATTTATTTATTTGTTTATAAGAAGCTAAGGAAAAGAGGAACAACAGCAAAGCTAGGGAACTGTAAGGTCATGTGGCAGAGAAGGAATGAAAACTGGACAACAGCATGGGAGTTGATATCTTGAAAATACTTAAAGCATTACATTATGCTGCTCTGCACAGAAGTACAGCAGGCGTTCTTCACCCTTTTTATTGCATTAACTTTCCAGTACAGTATTTTTCCTTTAAAGAGGGAATTAAAACAACAGTTACTGTAACTAACAATAGGGTTTAATGCAAATAACTGTCACTGGATGACTCTGATGTGATGGAAATCCCATTTCAGGTATACAGCTATTAATTTCATTTTGGTTATGTGCTACACCTGACAGTTTTCCAGAAAAAGAAGTATTTCTTACCCTGCCACAGCCTCTGCTGGAATGGCAGGAGCAGAGCTAAGGGCAGGACATTGTGGCAGAGAAGCAACCCCACAGTTAGATGCTGAGCTGTGGTAACATCTCCAGTCAGCCAGGCACAGAGAGGGACACCAGTGGAAGCAGATTAGTGATGAGTGACCTAGTTTCCTCCCTCATTACGTCTCCTCCAAGACACTCTCCATAGTGATCGAAAAGCAATACCAACAGAGACAGCCCCCTCACTAGAGGAGATTGCACTGTACACAGTATAGCTGTATGACAGTTGCCACTTCTTGCCCCCATGTTGAAATAATCTCAAAAACTGTGACTGGAGTTCCTCGAAGCTGTTGAGTAAATGCCAGCTACTGCAATAAGGGGGCTTCAGGCCACAGCTGCATCACTGTCTTCACCAAGTGAGCCCCAGTGGCTCTTTGGCATGCTCTGTGTGCTGTGTTAAAATGCAACACTAAAGCCTGAGCCCCTTGCACTCAGACAGCACTGGCCTCACAAATTCATGTTCTCCTTTTCCCATTTCCATAAATGCACTTATGGGGTTTTTTGCTTTTCTTGCCAGAAGGCAAGGGAGAAGGAAGTAGAGAAATGGGAAAGCAGTTTGGAAGCCAAAACCATTGAGGGGCAGACTTAGTTTCATTGGAAGAGTGATGAGGAAGAGGAAGAAGTGTGTGTTACTGCACAATTCAGAGACTTTCACTGAAGACAGCCTGTGTGAGGCACATCTCCCTCCTTCATTTTGGTGTTCTCACATGGGCATCTCAACATCTTCTGTTCAAGACTATCCCCATGTATTACATGAAGTAAATACAGGATGATTAGCTAGCAAATGGAATATTCCAAGTACTGGAACAATGAGCTCAGAGAAGACTTGAATATGTTGCATCTGCTGAACTTTCTTTAGAGCTTGAGGCTCTATTTTTGTGCTCAGTATTGCAACTGAACTTCACAAATTGTGACACCACACTAAACAGGCTCGAATGTGTGATTTTTAAACAGTTGAAGATGAAGAATTAGCACTTTTAACAGCTATTACTAGGTATCTCTTATGGCACTAGAGATGAAATCCCCACACTTCCCAAATGCAAGCTTAGGCCAACTCTTATCAGTAGTTTTTTGCACGCATCTGCATAGCACAGAGAAGCATTAAGCCATGAGGGATTTGATAGGCAACAGTTGTGCTGCTGCAGGTGTCCCACTGCAAACTGTTTGCTCCCCAAGAAGAGACTGCAGCCCAACAGGCAGCAATTCTTGCATTTCAGAAGTATCACTAGAAATTTAAGGTTAATATAGTAGCTAGTCCATAAAACCTAAAAGCCATGTGCACATTCCAGAGATTGTAAGTTTCAGCTGAAAAATATGACCTGCCTGGAAATAAAGTGGACATTTACTCAAAAATTTCAAGCTTAAAATTTGCAAAGCAGCTTTATTAGAACCAATATACTCAAAAGAGCTGACGTGGGAACAGGGTAGAGAAGAAGGAAGAGAAGATTTACAAAATTCCCCTGAAACCATTTAGTTTCAGTCTAATTAGCAGCTTGTCTACATTGAACTAGCCCTGAAGGTCTAAAGGAATTTAGTTGATTTATATTGTAGCATTTAGTTGATTTATATTGTAGCACTTTTTTCAGTGTTCATACTGAAAAGCATTTAAAAAGTATTGTTATTAAAATTGTGCCCTGTACTTCTTGTATCACCTCTTTCCTTTCTGCATCTTACGTGCTAGTGTGGAACTTTGTACTGAACGGCACTAAAGGCACAGAAGAGTGATTGAGAGCAAAATTAATGTAATTCGTAATGTTACTCTTTCAAAAATTGGGGTAACCGCAAACCTAACCCCTCCCCAGCCTAGTGCAAGAAAGTATTCTTGCCAAATTAGCTTCAGTGTTTTACCCAATTGATTTAGTTTGACGCTTGACTTGATGGTGAAAGAAGGAGAACAGGGAGCAGCGTTTACTGGCACTACCTTTTGCGAAAAGGGTCATCTGTCACAGAGACTAGTTTTGCATGATAGTTGTGGTAAATCCCATCTTAATTGTCTACTCTCACCAAAGCAGTAGTTAGGGGAACTGCAGCTCAACAGGACAAAGCAACCAGTGCAGGAGCCTTGGTCTCATCAGAGGGAAACAAGAAGCCAAAGACATCAGGTTACACAGAAATATTCTCAGGTATTTTCCTTTTGTGGTAAATTTTTCCCCCAGGCAACATGAGCAGGCTGCAGATAGGAAGTGACAGTAGCATTAAGAGAATTTGAAGGAGGGAAGCAGGCTACTTTAGTCTTTTAGAATTAAAAGGCATCATAGGGGACAGTCTTTGTGTAAATTGTAAATAAGCATTTGTAAATAATAATTTAAAAATCAAAACAACCAAAAAAACCTACAAAGCTATGGGGGCTTAGGGAAAAAACATTTAGAAGCTTCAAATACACAGAAGTGACATCTGTTTTAAGAAGTGAAATTATAATGAGTCATTTGTAAGGTTTTCCCCTGTTCCAGCCTCCCCGAATTAGGGCACCTGGTGTAATAGTTATTAATGCATTATATTGCAAATTTTCCAGCTTCATAAAGGGTTTTGTGCTTTGATAGATGTTCAAATGAACTAACCTAGAGACTGCAGGAGTTGTCTTTCAAAAATATGGACAGTATCCACTAGTTTAAAATGTTGCCCTTAAAATCCAGTTTCATGCTAATGACACATACCACTGCAGTTGTGTGAGAATGGGTCCTGCTTTTATCATCAGAGGATCCTTTCTCTCAAGCATGTTCCAAATTCAGTTTCAAGTTTACATACTGAACTTCGACAACTGTTCTGATACCAATGTGTGCCATGCATCCATAATTAGAAGCCTAATTTTTTTCTTCCAGACAACTTATTCTATACAGCTATTCATCAGCAGGTTATCTATATGTCACCTTTACTGAATTGTTGACATAAGCAAAATTTTAAGGACTGCAGTTAAAGACATAGTTGAGAATATCCACTGCAACTTCTCAGTCCACAATTCAATTTTCTATTTTAATGAGTGTATTTAACTTGAGGGAGTTAAGTGCACAACAAAATATATGTAATTCTTAAATAAATTTAGGTATTTTGAAAATATGGAGGTAACTCAGGTCAAGGGAGGTGATCCTGCCTCTCTACTCAGCCCTAGCGAGGCCACACCTGGAGTGCTGCGTCCAGTTTTCGGCTCCTCAGGATAAGAGATATGGAGCTCCTGGATCAGGTCCCGTGGAGGAGAACAGAGATGATTAAAGCAAGGGAGCATCTCTCTCAGAAGGAAAAGCTGAGGGAGCTGAGCCTGCTCAGCCTCCAGAAGAGATGACTGAGAAGGGACCTCAACAGTGTCTGCCAGCATCTAAAGGGGGGGGGGAGCCAAGAGGATGGAACCAGGCTCTTCTTGGTGGTGCCCAGCAATAGGGCAAGAAACAGCCAGAAAGTGATGCACAGGAAACTCTGCTGGAATGTGAGGAAGAACATCTTTACTGGAACAGATCGCCCTACAAGATTGTGGAGTCTCCCTCACTGAAGATCAAGAACTGGCTGGACACAAATCCCTTGAGCAGGGAGATTGGACCAGGTGACCCCACTGTGGTCCCTCCCAACCTGACCCATTCTGTGAATTCACTAGAACCACTACAGAATGCAGGAACTGGGGAAGAAGAATATCACCATGTTCAAAACAGAGACATTTTTAACTAATCAGAGAAATTAACGTAAGACTGATTTTAAAAAACTACAAAACCTGAACTCATTCAAGTTCTTGGCAATCATTTGATCAGGATACATCTTTTATATTTCCTGGTCTGAGGCTGTAAGTAGAAAGCAACCACAAATTCCACAGAGGAAAAAGTGATGTTCAACATTTGCGTACTGAAAGCTTAAGTAAAGTCCTAACCTTGGTTAACTACTGCTTAGACAACACACTGCAGCCAGCAGCAGGGTCCTTAGTCTAACGAGTGTGCTTTGAAAACATTGCAGCACAAACCACCCAAGTCAGATAAGCTAGTTTCACTCCTAGGAACAAACACTCTGGATTTATCCCCTTCCTTTCAGAAACAACGTTTTAAGGAAGTTTAAATATCTGCCAATGATGTTATTCACTGAGAGATAAAATATAAAAGCATGTTTTAAGATGTTTTACACCACATTCTTAGATGTAACTGTAAACGAACAAGAACACCATGGCTTCAATGAAAGTTATTTAAATTTGAATGCAGAGAATACTTTATTAACTGATTACAGTTTTGATGACCAATTTTAAACCATAAGTAGTGTGGGAAACATAGTGGAGGACATTAAGGCTGAGCCATATATATATAGACAAATCTGGATACTGATATTCTGTACATTTAACCTCTGCGTTTTCTTTATACATCTTTTATTCAGTGTCTGCAATTAATCAAAGAGGAAAAAACAAAAAATACCCTGGCCACTAATTTAGTCTTATACCTGGAATGAATTTTTGCATGGGTTTTTGAATGCAGTGTAAATTTCAGTGGAGATGAAACAGATTTTTTTAACCATATTCCCAGTGAAGTGTTTAAGTATAACTGGAGTTTGTTGCTATTATTGATTTGTGCAATTATTTTTCTCTTTCAAAAACTAGCAGTAGTTCTCTCATGTAGAGGTTAATCTATTTAAGATAGTATTAAACTTACCTAACAGATTGGGAAATCAATATAAATTAAGTGCCTGTGGTGTGTATCAGTTTTCCTGCTCTAAGCAACCCCTATCACTTAAGTGGACATACTTGAAATTTTACAGAATTACACTGACTTTTCAACAAAACCCTGAAAAAAAAAATTACTCTTTTTGCACTGTGAGCAGTGCTCCTACACAATGTGATAACCATTTTCCATCTGTACAGCTCCCTTTTGTAAAGTTGGGCAACACATATAAAAGAAAGACAGACATCAATGGTTTGTGTTCTGAAAGATATTTCAGTTCTTTAGTTCCAGTCACTGAAGGAAGAGGCAGAGGCAAGTTTGAATTATCCCAGAAAACTGAACAATTGGTTTTATTTGGTGTCTTCAAGATGCTTCACCTTCTGTGGGAGACGTAGATGATGTAGGAGATACCATTTCAGGTTTTCGTGAAATTCTGTCCAATTCTGCCTGAACGTCTGTTAAAACTGGCTTCTGACCTACAAAATAAATGTGTGTCATTCAGTCATGTTTATGAAAAGCCTATGGTATCTTCAATTCTCAAATCAGACAAATGCTAGTAATTGTTACTGCATGCTTTGGGTGCACAATTAAGGCATAAGGCCAAAACCCAAAAGAAACAGAAAGGAAACAGTAGAAAGAAAGTCATATCCTTTCATATTTCTGAAAAGTTATAGTATAAAATAAAGAACACTATTAGGACTAGCAGTTATGACTGCTTCTACACAATTTTCTGTATAATTTGTATTTGAAATAATGCTGAATGTAAAAATCAGGGGTTTCACCAAGCCCAACAAAGTCAGTTTTGTGTACTTGGTCAGCATAAATCTGACACCACTGCTCATGGGTCCACACAGACCTGCAGATGGCAAATCCTTTCCTCTCCTCACCCACTCATCTCCTCCCTAACTTGAAATGGCACAAACATTTGTGCAGCCACACTCTAACCTACTTCAAGCTCAAAACACACCATTTTCCCCCGCCCTTTTAATTCCTGCTCCTCAGTCTAGGTTTCTATCCCACTGTGTTCTATAGTAAGAATGAAGGAGACAACATGAGAAAAGGCAGTGCAGTATTACGACTCCAATGCTACGACAAGTGAGCATAGCATCTGTAAAAGAATGTTCTGACACATGTGCAGTTGTAGCAGTGTCCCAGGATCCTTTCTGAAGATGCAAATTTACAGGAACTATCCATAAAAATAATTGTGGCCAGAAGTACTTTGCTGCTCTTCAAATCATTTAACAAAAGATAATGCTGTATTAGAATCAAAGCAGCTTATGTTCCAACTAATAAGCAGAGGAATTTCCCAAAGCTGCTGAGAAAAAAGTAATTCTCAAATCTCAAACTGCTGTCTTAACAGTTTTCAGATTTGAAGAGCGAGTGCCACAGATACCACTAAATAAAAGACAGCAAACACAGAGGAAGGTGAAGCGGCCACATCTAAGCCAAATTTGTTAGTATTTATGGTAATTCCTACAAAGTATTATCCTTTCTGATTTTAAATTGGCTATAACCCTAATCCTTTATTTGTTGCATAGTAGGAAATATCTGAGAACTGTTTTGCTCCTTAACAGTTAAATTCTGTCCTTTAAGTTTCTGCCACAGCCCCAGATTGAACACTTTTCTGGAGTGCTGCCTCTGTTTGCTTGGCATTATCCAAACCTGCTGCCAGCCACTCCCCAGAAGATTTTTCAGTGGGTGCTCTCTGTGCCTCATATTGCATCAGCTGCATTTGTTTGAACAATCTCCATATGTTGTTCAAACTGGCACTCCTGACTTTGCCTACAGCACATTAGGAAGCACTCAAACTTTGCTTAGCCAACTGAGTTTTGCACTTGGAGAAGGGAAGTGTGCACAGGTGAAAAAAATTCAGGGATAATCTACACAAAATGTTAATGGGAAGTGTGAAGTACCGATGAAAGACCAGCATTCTCCCCTAAGTGCAGCACCTCTGGGGAAGCAGGGAGGGAAGGTGTCTGTGTACACATGACCTTAAGTAATACAGAAACATTTTAAATTGGAATAGCAAGAAATGCCAGTATAGTCCTGCATCTAGCTTTAGCACAGTCACTATTACACATTTCTAGATTAATAATAATTATTAATCACCTCATATATAAACAACTGTCAAAAGAAAACACATAAGTATTTTTACAGGCTGTCACCAAACTCAAAGTGCTCATCACATCAGAGCTAAAGAAAAGTGAAAGAAAATTTAAAGCTATTTTAATACTGACAGTATTGTCAAAAAGAATCAGCTTAAAATACAGTCCTAACCTATTTAAATAAGACTAGAAGAGGCTTATGGCATAAGCCATTTCATTGGAATGGTGGAAACAAAGGGAAAAAACTCGTGTAGACATGATTCATGCTTAAACAACTACATGGAGCTTTTTTCTTTGCTCCTCTGAGAGCTGCAAAAAGGCAATACTAAAGTGCTGTGAAAACAAAAGTAAAAAACCATATAGAATATAAAAGCATATGCACATATATATATAATGTTCTGTTAAACATGGTAGTGTTCATACTTCTGATAAACTATACTAACAGGAACAATCCATCACTCAATTTAGATTGATTCGATCTTTTGTCATTAATCATACCTGACTTTTTCGCTGATGGTGGTAAGTTGCTGCCAGCACCTCCAGTGCCACCTCCTCCTGGACTGCCACCAACACCACCAGGGCCACCAGGAGAACCAGTTTTCTTGCTCAGGAGACTATTGAAGAAGTTAGCCAGGACTCCTTCAGATGTAGCTCCAGCTACAAGGGGAAGGAGGAAAGAAAAACCACAACAGAAAACCAAAACAGATTTTCTAAGTAAATACTGATTTAGTGTGTTAATAAATCTAAATAAGCACATTAAAGCAAGCAGGCAGAGCAATTATTTTGCTTCTCCAGCTGCATTTGTGCCCTCATAAGAAAAGGTACCTTTCATATTGGGATCAATCTTTTTTGACCCAGTGGGGATAGGTGTAACACTGGCAACATTTGATGTTACAGATCTATTTGGTGTCCTAGGAGATCCACCAGGAACTCTTGGTGAGGCATCCTGTTAAAAAAAAAACAAAATCAAAAAATAACAAAATAACAGACCTGAAGTGTAGGAATAGATTAAATGAAGCATTTTGTTATTTCTCATACCTCCTAAGCTTTTCTATTTTAAATGTAGTATCTCATGCAACTGAAATGACACAGCATTAGATTTTGCTGATTGCATACAAGTTTTTTCACACTCGTAGAACATTGTTAAAACTATTAACTTTGGTGTAACTAAAGCACAAGAGAAGATTTTACTTTCGTCCTCATGAGAAACCTGAAAATCCACCTGTTACTCAGTAGTGCCTCTGACCATAAATGCATTCTAACATACGAAAAGGAAAGCCAGGACCTTCAGCCCTTGCTGTCAATACAAGTTGTCATGACTCACTGTGGAGTGTCGTAATTTTAGAGCACTATGAGTATTTAACTACTATGTAGTTTAAAACAATTGGATCAAACAATATTTGACAGTGCAGATAAAAGCAACCTTCTAAATATATAAAAGTTAATGATTTTCATGTGATGATATTTAAATTTTTGTTACTAACCACTGGCCTTCCTGCAGCAGTAGGTGGTTGTTTAGCCAACTGTGACTGCAAAAAAACAAACATACACATGAAGTGTTAGATATTACAGTGACTAAGAATACAACCCTAAATTTGTATTGGGAATGTTGTTAAATTAAACTCTTGTTGCTTGTTTTTTAGACAGAAAATTACCTGCTGCTTCATAAGAAACACTTGGTCATCCTCTGCTACAATTTCTTTTTCATGAACAAACTGCAATACAAAAACATGAGCATAAATTTGACTAAAAGAAAGAAAGAAAGAAAGAAAGGTATTTTCTTTTTTATCTGCTGGTGAATATGACCAAAACATTCAATAATGAAGTACATGTCTAAAATACTATGATTGCTCCATATCACGTTTTTCATATTTAAGACTGCTGCCTCATGATTCCATTTAGGCCAAGTTAATTAGAAGTGAAATAGAATTATCATTAACTCCTTTGACCTGTCAGACATAAAGCTGTAGATACATTTGCAGAAAGACCCAGTAAAAAGTTCATTTAATTGTTCAGTAAAAAGGAATTAAGTAAATGGTTACAAGGCACATTTGAGGTCTCAGGATCAGTAAGAAACATTCATGGATGCACACACTCTGCATCATGCCTGTGTCTCTGGTAATTTATTGAGGCCTCACCTCAGTATTACTTTATAGGTAACTATGGCACACATGACTCTTCACTGGTGTTCCATCATACTGGTGTAGGAATTGGACACAGACATCTCGGATCCCAGTTCATCAAATCACAAGCACTCTGCTTCCAAATAAGCTCATCAAAAATTGTGCCCAAACAAGCATGGCAAATATCAGTATCAAAGTTTATAATCCCTGGGCCTGAAGTTTATAACCGTGCAAAAGGAAATACTGTCAGTTATATTTTCCTTGGATACCTATTTAACATGTCTTGATATTTTCCCTAAAGATTTCAGAATGGACATGGTATTAGTTTTCTCCACTAAAATAATTCCCTACTTGAAAATAAGATCAGTCACAAAATCTTATCTTTGTTAGAAAAAAGCCACAGAAATATTTGCCTTCAATAACCTCGGAGTGCATGGGAGTCCACTGATGCAGGCATTTTGTTCAACAACCTCACATATGTTTACAGGTTGTTCTGTCAGGGCCCTTTGTTAGATAGTACAATGGAAAATATACTGAATATGTGTAGAAGCTGTTTGCACATGCTTACTTTTGATTTTACACTGTCTCAAGCTTTCTTATTTTAAATACTCCAAAAGAAACAGAAAGCATTATGAAGTTATAAACAACTCAGAGCAAAATGAAATGTTCTTAAAAAAAACCAATTCAACCTGAGAAACAGGTAAATCATGTTTAGGCTTTTCAATACCAAATATGCCTTAAAAGCAAAACAAGTGTATTTGTAGTCTTGTACAATGTAACAGTGGAAGAAAAAACGGTGCAAGCTGAAGAAAAGCTAAAGAGAACAGAAAGACATAATGATCTTTTTTGTTTACTAAAGAGCAACTTTAAGAACAAAACAAGAACACTACCCCACACCATGGTACATCACACTTTTGATAAGCTGGAAGCAGTCTCAATGAAAGAGCAAAAAACTGTCAGGCAAACAAATAGCAAAAAGTTAAATGCAATGACATCTCAGTGTACCTTCCTGACTGGTGGTTTTGTTATGATATCTTCAAAATTGTCATCTGCTTTTAGTGTCTGGAAGTTCTCATGCAATATTCCTATCTTCTTGTCATTATCCCAACCTGCAGGACTAGAGAAAGCATTATTTGGCTTAAAATTCTATTGCTACTTCAAGCTATTTTTGCATGCACTCCTGAACTGCACGCAACTGAGAGCAGGAAAGCTGTCACAGTGCCCACTCTCCTATGCAAGCTGGTTATTGATCAGTACAAACAAGTGGGTACACTGGTTCAACATAACAGAGAGGAGGAACACCTCTGGGCTTAACATTTCCCTTTGGAGCAGTGAGTATTCGTAATCTTCATCCACTGGCACTCACCAAATTCCAACTCATGAGAATGTTACGTGCAACTTTAAAAAGCATAAACCAAAAAAGGCTCTAAATGCTGCTTTACAGTATTGCACAGATACATTTTGTAGTCACATACACAGAACAGTGCAAATAACTTACATAAATACTGCATCTTTTTCCACAACAACAGCTGGAACATTGAAAGGAAATCCATACAACTTCTGGACTATATATTTATACACTAAATCAATGTTTTTGTTTTCTTTTACTGAAGTGTAAATAAGTGCTGCCCCATCTGAATAAACACGTTAAAGAAAGTCAGCTTATATCAAAGAAGGGTCAGCTACTTTGTAGACTTTTGAAAGGGAATACAAAACCAATGCAAAACAGGTCAAGTAACTTCCAACATTTCGTTCTG
Source organism: Irena cyanogastra (assembly GCA_013397155.1). NCBI lineage: Eukaryota > Metazoa > Chordata > Aves > Passeriformes > Irenidae > Irena > Irena cyanogastra. The sequence goes on from VWZV01014206.1 coordinate 1,512,473, forward strand.
AAATAAGCTATTAAATAATTTAAATCAATCTTTCTTTTTTCTGCATTTGTTTTAGGCCAGCTCAGCTATTGATTTTCAAGTAACGTAAAGGCTCTTTTCGCTTGCAAAGCCCCTCAGAACCAATGGTTTCACTTCAATGCCTTTAAAACAGTCTTCTGCTTTTAGTGAACAAAAATTTCATGCCATATCCTTCCTTATATGTTCTTATTATCCCAGCCTGCAATCACTGCAGCATTAACACTAGCAGCTTCAAAAATGCCAAAAATCTTCCACTTTCCCATCTGGGTTTTCTTAATTAGGGGAACAAACTCTCACATTATACAGTGATCTGCTTTTAAAGGAAATGAAGGCAAATGAATTTACTATATATCAGTTACTAAAAGACCAAGAGAGTGCTTAGTATTCTAGCATGGTTCAGTATCAAATTAACACATTTTATGCATAAGATTATTAAAAGAGAAATTTTTACTTTGGGATTATAAAAATACCAAATTCCCTAACTTATTTCTACATGTCTGCAATTCAGATCCTAGAAGAAATTTATATAATGGGGTCTGGTTCCTATTCTGTGAAATTTAGAATGGAATTTCAAGTTGTACATGGCATATGCAATCATAGAGGCTAATCCCTACTATCTTATACCTCTTCCGCCATACACAAGAGTTACTACATAATTCCATTCTGAAAAATTATGTCTTGGAAGCTCTTTGAAGGAACTGCCATTTCAACTGAGGTCTCTGACACTTGACCTAATTTTTCCATTTGTCACCTGCTGTCCCTCCAATAGCATTTAAACTTCCCTTCACCACAGCACAAATAATGACACAATGTAGGCATGTTATGGGCATCTAAAATCCAGATCTCAGCATGTCTTTCGGACTAAACAACACTAGACAGTATTTTATACACTTCTTCTAAAAAATGAAGCTTAAAAATAGTAATAGCACAGAAACAGTTTCTGTGCATTGTCTCTGTACCAATACAAGGAAAGTCAGTGGACCTTGCCTACAGCAATTCACACTTCTTTCCTTCCCTCCTAACCTCTTCCTGTGGAACTAAGGAACATAGAGGAGACTCCATATTTGGGACAAAATTAATAACATGCCTTATGTGCATCTGGAGCAAGATCATACTTAAATGAATTAGTTGTTATTTTAGGGAGATTGTTAGCTAAGATGTGCTGTTCTGACAACTGATTTCCTAAATATAGAAATGGAGGCAACAACAAAATTCATGGTAAGGGGACATGCTAGAAACTCTAGTAGCTCTGTAAAAAAGATACAAGAAAACAGAACGATTTAATTCAATGTTGCCCATAGGGGTAGCTGAAGCAGACTGCAAGCTACAGTAAGAGAGTTACATCCTACTTTGGTACACACACCAATATTCTTTTAAGCTTGTCATAATTAATATAAACCTTGGCTTGAGTAATTATATCATCTTTGTGATGTGTTAAAGGATACATTGTAAGCAAAACCGTCTGATATGTGACTGAATGAAGTCGAAGTGTTCATCCCTGTAGTCATGCTCTTTTTCCAGAACACTGATGGCATCACACTGTCAAAATAAACACAAAATTAATATACTGCTTTCAGTCATCTGCTAAAATAGCAGTGCTGCTACACATCCAGTTCACAAAGGGAAAGGGAGATGGAGTGGGGTGGGGTAGTGCAGAAGAAAACAAAAACCTGCTAAGATAGTTTAGAAGCACAATTGAACCTTTTTGGTTTTAACAATATATAACTGGACGTACATGGAGTCAGCATAACTTGAGAGTTCAAGTGACTGGACTTTTCGTTCACTCTCCCTCCCCACTCCAGTGCACTCCCCACTCATAATCTGTTGAAAACTTACCACTAAATTACATCACCATTTTTTACCCAATGTTTTTTACACACTGTGGCATTAAAAGACAGTGTTTTTAATCTAGTTACTAACTAGCTCTTTGCAAAGGGAGGCAAAAGCAAGGAATATGGAAGCAGAAAAAGAAAAAAAGTGTGGGGGTGGAGAAAATAATAGAAGGAAACTATCAGGTGGGAAAAAAAATGCTGCTCAAATGAGAGGGTTAGCCTTCCAAAGAAGGAACAGCATATGCATCAAAAGGTTTTTGCCTTCCCTGGAGGCCAGCAGAGGCTGCAGCAGCAGTATGCTTAATGCCAATGAGAACTGAGGAGTTGGGGGGAAAAAACCTACAAAACTAGATAAAAAATAGCCACAGGACAACCACATCACTGTTTTCTTTAATATGGTTACATATCTAACAGAAACCGAAGAAGATCACATAAACACCCTAAGAACTGAGAAAAGTAAAAAGTGTAGCACTTCACTAACTACCAACTCTCAAAGAAGTTTATCTTCAGAAAAATAGCAGAAATATTATGAAAACCCACTATTTTCAGAATATGGAGGACTGTGGAAATCAAAGGGAATTCTAGTTGCTTATTGACTAGCTCTTTTCCGTGAGCTAAACCAGGTGTGAGGTATTTCTCAATTACTTGAAAACTGGTAGAACTAAAGGACAAGCTAATTCCAAAATAACATTAAATAATGGGTCAGAAGATAAATAACCTTCAATATTAAACACTTTTAAGGAGTTCTTAAGTGAGGTATTCAGAATAACTTAATAACCATGTGCTTCCCACCCCAATCCACAATTGACAGTTACTACAATAAAATATGCAAAAACCTAAAACGTGAAACAAACCTTTGTACAAACTACTACTACTGGAATGCCTAAGTTACATGTTAGTGTATCTGCACCCAGGGGTAAAATCACACTGTCATCTTTGTCTTCCTGTAATGAAGTATTTCTTCTCTGTGGAGAAGCTGGGAAATCCTCGCCTGGTTCTATATACTCCTGGAAGTCTCTTACCACTGAAAGTAAAAAAAGTTACATTAAAACATCAGCTGCTTTATTATTTCAACAATGATTTCCACGGCCATTGATCTCTAGCACTGTTGATTGTATAGTACTTCTGCATCTTGGTGTTGAAAAAATGGAGCATGCACCTAGTCCTGGCTACTGTTGGCACTGTGCAGCACAAGGGAGAACTAGCAAGCCTGAGATCTGCTGGATCAGCAGCCAGAAGAACATGATCAGATAAAACTGCCCACAAGGTCAACATGAAATAATTTTTATTTTTTTATCATTGTGAAACCACTAGGCAGTTGCTATTAAGGAATACTGTTTGATCTGCTTCCTAAAGGACGCAAGTTCCCTTCCATTCTTCTTGGCAAAGTTAATGGAATAGTTTGTCAAAATAAAGAGAATTAAGCTTCACACAAATTGCTTAGCTGTTACTGTATACCAGGTTTTACCTAGAGACCCTTTGTCCACACTTCACTCTCTGTACAGTGACTCAATAGTAGTATAAGCAAAAAAAAAATAGAATACATAAACACTAGTTTTAACTAGATTTATAATTAGTTAATAGCATATTAAACATTTGGTATGCTTTAAAATTATCAGATATTACTTTAAAATGTAGCAAGCAGGGTAAGTTACACTGTAACTTTCTTTTTTCCGAATTCTTGTTGCAAGTCCTTGTCATGTTCCGCTGCACACGCCCAAGCCTCTAATTACACAGTCACTTACTATTCCTACAGTTGGGGATGTGATGTGAGGCATAAAATGTCTGTATTTTTCACATCACATGTCCTGTTCCACACAGCAGAAACAAGGCTCTACCAAACCAAACCAAACCAAACCAAACCAAACCAAACCAAACCACTGCCTACTATTCCACAAGCAGCACATCCTGATTCAGCACAAGAAGTCAGGCAGCAAGGCAGCTCAGGTACATCATGCACAGGGGCAGTGAACTACACCAGAACATCCTCACTTCTGTGTTAATCCACTGCTACTGTCACTAAACTGACTGAAGCCCTCTGAGAGCATACCTAGAAAAGCATCTGTACAATTAACAGAGAAAAACTTATTTCAATGCCCTAGAGGAAAAATTGTATTAGGTGAAGATTATCCAATTTTTTCTGCCAGTCTTGGAGTTCACAATAACAACAAGCACATCCACAGGTTATCATCTCAAACTGTCAACCCAGGCTCTAATTTAGGGAATGCTGCTAATTCAAGTCTGGTCCAAAGAGTTTCTGAGATTAACTGAATGTATCTGAAACTCAGAGTTCTCACCACAATATGCCAGTCACTCTACAGTGTCTTTCCTGTATAGTATCCTGTCCTGGGATAATTGCATAAATCCTCCACTGGATTCCCAATGTGTGATCATACTAATATTTATGTAAGCAAGGAAAGCAGTAAAAATGAGGATCGATTTAGTATATCACAGCTCCAAAACTGTGGAATACCATCTCAGGTCTTCCTTAGAAATACAATTTCATTAAACACAGATTAATTCAGTGAAGAGGAGGAGCTATTTCAACCCTTCACACACTGCTACTATGTATCCATAAATGCCTTTCTGTACCAGTTCTAGTCCTCACAGGGTCTGTCTTTGAGTGGAGTTAAGCTGCTAGAAATTAAGACAAACAGCAGCATGCCTCCAGAAAACTACACACGCAAACCCCCAGTAGATTTCAGTCCCAGTAGCAAGCTAAATCAGCTCTCAGGAGCACTGAGCCTGACACAAGAATCTAGTGGGATCCCATAGCCAAAAGCCAGGCAAGCAATGTTCCCTCCCTCCTTTTGGCAGTGTCAAACTCCTGCCCGCCTAGCAATGCATGAAGTCACACCACAACAGGATCAAAACAAAAACCAGCTTCCAGTCACAGCTGGATTGTGTCCAGGGCCTCTGTTATACCCAATGTTCAGATGACTTATATCTGTAAGAATTAGACCAGATGACAGAAAACCAAAACAGACAAAACTAAATGGAGTAGCATTTTTTTTCTTGACTCATTTCATTGCTTATATTTTCTGGATTTTGTAGAGTTTCTCTATTTTGTCCACTCAGTCTGTAAAGAACCGAAACTATCAGCTACCCACCTTTGATAACATAGATACTGTAGCCATACTTTCATACAGCAAAATCCTATCCTGAAAGTGTTTGAGGAGATGTTTAATACACACCCACTAACATCCAAAACCAAACCAAAAAACACATCCAAGAGAGCTCAGCTTCTCCCACCTAACCTAATTGTATCTTCTTGTGGAAGATAAAATTCTCAAGGATGATACTTCCCTTAGAAGAATCTCTTAAAGGGACAAACAAAACAACTAATATTCCATACGTCATTCCAGAGTATCTACAACTGTCACCTTACATTCCACTTCATCACAGCACAGCTACAACCTGCATTTCTAAATTAGCATAAGCACTCATTACTTAAGAATGCACCAGTTAAGAGTGCAACTTCAGACTTAAAAAGAAAGTTTAATTATGCTATTTGATCTCAACACACAGGTTCCTCTAATCTCTTCCTTGTAGTAATTCATTGAGAGATGAGTGGGAAAGACTCAAATTCTACTACCTGAAGAGAAATGCAAAGGGTTGCTCAAAAGTAATATGGAGCTATAATGTGAGTTCAGTCATCCAGTTTAAGAAACCCTGCTGTATCTTTGTGTTCTGCATGTTTAAAACTAAAAAGACACTGACACAGACACTAACACATAGCTCTGTTAACATCAATAATAATTACAATAGAACTCTTCAAGTGCAAAGGGCCCAGACATGGCCATGCTGCCATGAATCCTCTCAAAACTGACACTTTTGGTAGGGACAGAACAGGTCCCAGATTCTCCAGCTGGCTAACTACAGGAACAGTTAAGAAGCTGATGTAGTGATCTGCCTTTAAACAAATAAATGAAAAATTGAATGCTTTGAATTTTTTTTTTTTGCTTGGTGAATATTTTCTAGAAAAATACATAAAAAGCAAGACTGCTGTGTTCATTCTGAATTTTTTCCCCCCTACATTGTTATTCTGTTAGAAAGAAGTACTAGTATTGTTCACATAGCTACTTGAGACTTATCTGAAGCCAGACTTGCTTGGTAAGTTCTAACTTTAAATAACACTTCCAAAGAATGAAAAGGACTGCAATGGAGAGATTAAATGGTGCAGAAAGCATTAAGCATATTTAAATGGATTCCCGTGTATTTGCAGAATACTCACATTTTTGCTCCATTTCTTTCATTTCTTCAGGAGGAATTTTTAACTTGTCAATATGTTCTCTTACAACACTTGCCCATTTTTGTAAAGAATCCAGTGCAGTCCAAGGTCTAGACATGTCTACTACCAACATAACTAGAGTGTCCTTTAGAGAGCTTGCCTCCATTGCAAATTTAAGAAGACCTTTGTGATACAGGTCACCATCCAAAATCCATACATTACATCTTGTTTGGTCTGCAAAAAAAAGGAAAAAGATTTAATGAGATTTACTTGAAACACACCACTACATAATGGTTATTGAATGCTCTCTGGACATGTAAAACACAAGGAAGAAAGCAGATGATGTTTTATCAGTCCATTGAACATGCATAATGACACAGCAATCTGCTGCTTGTGGGAAGACAAGCTCCTTGCCTTTCAAACCCTGATGTTTAATGGCTGATAACTGAAGATCTTAAATGCATTATCTGAAAGGGAGGATCCAGAGAAAGCATTCAACATTTCCAAAAGAGTTGTTCACCATTTTTGAGTAGGAAAACGTTTTTTTCAAGATGCAACTTAGAAGAGAAAAACGGGGTGAACTCAGTCATCTTTTTGCAGCTGTTGGCCTGCTCAGCCCTCAAGGATTGCCATCTCCCCTTCAAAACTCCATCTGACATGCTGGGATAACTCTTAGAGTACAGAATGTACCTCGGCCACTCAAAAAACCTTAAGAAATCTAAGTTTTTAATGATTGACTTTGACTTAACAGACAGTTTACTTTTCCAATTTGCAGGAGGACAATCACCACACGAATAGACCATCCCACTGTTTTTTCCCCCCAAAAATATCACAATACTACAAATTCACAAACACTTGTGCTCTAAAAGAAGAGATGTTGATTCAAAATTAGTTGGCTTAATGTAATTACATTTCCTTTCAGGTAAATTTTTGTTACTTGTTACAGAAGTTCTGAGGAAGACATTTAAAGCAAACTCCCAACCTTCTTAAATCTGGTTCCAAGCCATCTTTGAGGCCAATACCCAGACATGAATGTCAGGAAAGCAGGTGATTTCAGAAACAAAAAAAAAAGGGCCAACTTCTAGTTCTTCTTCAACATGTTTGGAATTTTTTTTAATAGTATACACAAGAGTTCCCATTTTTCTCCAAACCTTCCAGTATATCCTTATTCACATCCCATAACTCCAGCTACTGGGATATTAAACAGGATCTTAAACATACTTTTTCCTTTCTAACCATACCTTCACCAAAGTTTTTGGGTTTTCTTGTTTGTTTTTTAAATCTCCTTTAGCATTGTAAACAATTTTCTACCCATCAGTTGATGACAGTAGTCTTGCAGATTGTGTGCCAGCAAGACAAAGGTTTCTCTGTAGGTTCAGAAGAACTACTTTCTACAGCAATTGAAATTGAAGATAGAAGCCTGGGCACATTCTCCTCTAGGCCTGAGGAACACATGTCTATTCAGAATGTTGCAGCTAAGTCTGCTTCCCTGGTCTTTTCTTTTTAGCTTTCTCTTTTGACAGGTTCCTCTCCTCCTCTACCACTTAAGTGGTCATTCCTGGAATCTACCAAAGAAATTACACAAACTTCCTTATGATACAAATCACTTCTGGCATAAGCTGGATTCCTGCATATTCTAAAGACAGAAAAACATCCCACTGTCATTTCAAATATCACACTACTGAACCATTGCTTTCAAACTGGTTTAAGATATTGTTAAAATACAGACTCACCATCTCGGTCTTCATCATGCACATTTAAATACAAATACTCCATTCCTCTTCCTTTTTTGTACTCCTCTATTCCTTGAATTTTTCCTATTAAACTAGTTTTACCTGCTCCATCTTCACCTGGAGAGACAGAAATAAGATACCACTCAGTCTTTAATCACAGTTACATATTAAAAACCTCCTGGGGCAAGAAGAAAACCATATGCTGTAACAGGGTGACTGAGCTCACTGGAGTTTTGAAACACAGCAGGTTTTGCCAAACCATCCATCTGTTCTAAGTGCATGTTTCAGCTTCAAATATTATTTCTACTTATTGATAAATGCAATTATGCCACCAACTATGCTACCTGAAAAAGTCTCTTATACCCATCTTTAAAAGGATATGCTGAGGAGTAGTTAAACACCTCAAACAATTTCAGTCTTTCAACTCTAACCTAAGTAGTAACAGGGTTTTCATAAAGTAGAGTTTAATTCACAGTGAGTTCCTCTTACAGTTCAGAACTCTCTCTTTTCAAACAGCACACTGAAAGCAAATCTGTTACCTCAACTCTTATGAATTGGTTTCTTTGAATATTTTCTCTGTTACAGGTCTCAAGAAACCTTAAAAAGAAGTGACAAATACTAAGCCCACTGACTTAAAATACATGTGCGTGTATTCGGACAGCACAGAGACAAGCCTGCAATCTAAATCCATTCACTCCTGTTCTCTCCCCTCCAAAGGGAGTTTGGATAACCACTGAACCTTACAGCATATGCACAATGTAAACACCTCAACTACTGCCAGACACCCTTGAAAAACTTCATTTGTAGTCCTAGGTCTCAAGAGTTGGAAAACTTCATGTGCATTTTTTCCAGTTGCAAAGAGTAATCAAGCTGAATTTGGAAACAAAGCAGGCGTTTGCCAGTTTGTTTTTTTTCTCTAATTTGCAGAATGATGAGTATGGAACAGACATTATAAAATTCTTGAAACTCACTCACAGCTTATAAAATTAAGGTTAAAACCAGGTCCCTAAGAAGCACTTGATCAATTTTGTGTCAAGCAGAACATTTTTCCCAAGTCCCTCCTATAGAGGGAGAGTCTAAAGACTTGCTTTTAATCACATAAAGACAGAAGTTCAAGGGCCGTAACTTTCACTGCTAAATATAATGACATTTTCCCTTTAAAGAGAACCGACCATGATCTTATAGATGTCACTACGGCTACATTAAAAACACTACAGCTATAACCACTATAAAGAACAGAGATGGACTGATTTTGAATTTGCTTAACATATCATCCCTAAGTTTGTCACACAAAGTCTTCAATTTAGAAGATAGCTTTATTTTCATATTTCACTAACACTGGAAAATGTAAGACTCCTTACTCTAAGGGTCCATGGGGATTTTACTCAATGGAATGAACGTATTTTAAGTAAAATATATTTTGAGAAAGCAAGAGAGAGAAATAAGATCAGAACTGAAGTTTGAAGTCTAGTTAAGTATAGACAAGTTCAATGAAAAATTAAGTTGTATCCCTTTAACTTTTCCACAATTTAAGGGTTCATTTGTGAACTCCTGTATTAAACCAAAACATACTTAAGCAAACAATTACAGCTAGTTTTAAATAACCATTGGAAAC